>VDFB02321153.1:0-63567 GCA_007258455.2 Sequoia sempervirens
CAAAATGGGGAAGTGGGAGGAGAAAGGCATAGATTTTTCTCCAAGGGTTGATGGAAGCCATTGTTTTTCAGGTATGATGGTTTGAAGACAACAATTTGAAGTTTTGAGATCATTGTACAAGATAGGAACTACTGCAGGTTGAAGATTGTCACTACAAGTTGTGGGTTGAGTTTGTATGTGAAGGGAAAGAGTTATTTTTAATGTAGTTTATTAATTTCATATCTTAGATCAGTTTGAGACTCATTTATATTGATGTACATCATTCCATGAGACTAAGTTATTTGTTGTAATCAGACTTTTAGAGGGCTTTTTATGCATTTCTAAAGTTCAGAAAAACTATGTTGAAGAAGTTGAATATAAAAGCTATAATCTAGTTGCAGATTTTTGCACATTAGTTCTTGTTTTTGTTGAATTTTTGTATGAGATGGTTTGTGCCTAACCCCCCCTTCCCACTTCATCACTTTTTCCAATGATCTATGTTTAAAAGAGCAACTGATTTTCTATGGAAGTTGAGCTAATCACTAAAAATAGCACTCGGTATGTCATAGAAGAAACTCCCTAAAGAAATATTATCTTTCCACAAACTCACACACAAATAATTTTCTCTTTCTATGCCTAGCCCTCTCTAAAATCTATTCACACCATATGGAAAAATAAGCAGCAAAGAATGCTTATTCCCCTTACTAAGTCAGTTTCCTATGCACATTAAAAGATTTTTTTAAAATAGAAAATAGTTGAACCTCTATTGGAGGCTCAAACCATCCTCTATTAGTCATGGCTTGCATAAACAGTAAAGGCATGAATATTATGGTTTAAAAATATTACATGTGCAGCTTTTCAAATGCCATGACTAGCAATGACTAAGTCCTCTTCCAAAACTAAAACCCACGACTTCATATTGTTGCTCATTGCATTTAAAATTCAGTTTGAAACCCACAAGAAAAGTGTCACATTTTGTTTTTTGAATCATTAGGAAAATTGAGAAAGTAACTTTTATTACCTTATTATATTTAGAATATAAAAGAATTCTCTTGATAATGAAATTGTTGGAAGCTCAAATAATGGTCATTAATCAATTTTGATAAATATAAAATGAAGAAAGATTGGAGGTTACACCCCCCAACCATGGAGTTAAAGAAATAAATAATAATTGATATGCATGCAAGCCGTGTTGGATGTGTTACATATTGTATTCATGTTTCCTCTTGGGAATCATTTTTATGGAAGAAAATCATGCAAAAGGAAGAGGGGAGATAGCATGAAGAAAAGAAGGAGAATTCTCATCCAAAAGCAAGGGAAAGAGGTCGACTAGGAAGGGAAAGGAAGAAAAAAAAATGTTTCAAAGAATCTCATAGATTTCTATACTCTTTGTCTTGGTCGATTATGTGCAAAAAAAAAAAGGTAAGATCAACCATTAGTCAAATTTTTCCATTTATATATCATTGCTCTTCCTACTCCATCAAATTTCTCTAATTTACTATTGATAATCTTGTTTCTAATGAAAATTAAAAAAAAAATCATTTTCTTGTTTCTACATATGGGCCTCTATAAATGCATGATGTTGGGCTTTCCATTTCGGCATCAACATCCCCTTTGTTTGAGAAAAACCCATGTCTCTGTCCAACTTTTGGACACCATATCCATGGCTCGCCATAATCAATTCATTCTGCTTTATCTATGCAAATATATCAGGGTTATAATGATCCTTGCATGTGCATGCATGATTTAAGGGTCACACTAGTTGGATTGTAATAGTCACCCCCTCGTCGCTTCTCGTCTATTGATGACAGCTTGACCAAACCCTCTCATTTCTAAAGCTTTCCCTATTGTAATGATATCATGATCGATATGGTTTGTTAACAACATATTCCATGTGATCGAACTAGGGAATGATGCCATCATTCTAATTTATATATGTACTTTATTCACTTAAAACATGTCTTAGTTTTGAACGATTCATATCATTCCATTTATTGAGTTATAATTTAAAAAGTAAAATGTTATTTACTATCTTTAAATAAAGACTTAATAGGCCAAACAATGCATTTTCCCATCATTCCAATATTAATGTTTCTAGAATAAATAGAATTATATATATATATATATATATATATATATATATATATATATATATATATATTCGTTCATTATGAATATGTTTTAAATAATGTTGAGTGTTTCATATTCATTGTTCTCATATCTTGATTTTAATGGTGCTTTTATTAACTAAGTGACAGTTTCCATATCATTCTAAAGATAATGAATGTCTAATGATAGCATGCATATCATCCCAAACTTGATAGTAAATGTTTTAAAGGATTATTAAAATAGAACGATATTTATCATATCGTTCTGAACAATATACTATGTTTAAAATCAAAACGATACATATATCATTCTAAAGTGCAAATGATACCTTATCATTACAAAATGATTTGCAATGGATGATGCCCATTTCTTCACCAAACTTATATCATCTTTTGATGTTTATATTACTAGAAAAAATGATGGCATGGTTATAAACGAATCAAAACGTTCATATAGAACATTTAACAAATTAAGAATAATTGGAGATTTCTCCATGGAAGTAAACGAGAATGAAACTAGTAATGTATAGACTTTTTCTTAACTCATTAATTCTGGTGTTGATTATATTTTTTTTAATGCAAAACAACCTTGTGACATTCTGGATGATATTTAGACTCAAATGTTAAGTCTAGTGATTGCTTTGTTAAATATATCCTTTTGCTTTGTTAAATATATCCTTTATATTCTCACTCAAATGAGTTTTCTAATGGAAATGTCTATTTTTGAACATAATGATCTACATGTAGTTTGGATCTTTCTAATTATTTAAAAGAACATATATGCATATATAGTTATAATTAGAAGGCCACATATGTGTACATGCATAAATGTTCCATTTATGCATATACACATACATGCGATATACCTTCTTTTTATTAACTTATTTACTTTAATCGAATAATGTTTGATTTATTTCATTGTAAAGAAGAAATGAATAAGGTATTGGAATGATACTATATGTGTATTAAGATGTATATATGTGATTCCACATGAATAATAATTAGAGATCAAGATAAATGGATGATTTCATGTTGCATAACTTTTTGGAAATAATGAATCTGATTTAGAATACTACACATTGTATCTATTGACTTAAGGTCATGTAGCTATATCAAATAGATTGTACTTGCAAAATATTTTGATTGTATTAACAAGTACAATTTGATGTAAAATATACTATTGCATATTATGTTATATGTTGCAAGTGAATAGTTTTGTAGAAAGCGATATCCATTATGTATGTAGGATGAGAAAATCTACATGAACTTCATGATTCTTGTTTGAAAGGATTTCATTATCATTTAAAATATTCTTATGGTATCTTGATAGTGAATAAAATGTTCATCATAAAAACATAGAATAATGGATATAATTAAATAGATAACATTTCAATTGAAATATAATGTTTTGTTATAATAGGTGTCTACCTATCAAGATATAGGCTTAAGATGGTAAGTGGGAGGTTGGAAAAGTCATAACCTTGATGAAATCCTTAGGTTAATAAACCTTAAACTTTTCCCATTATTGTTTGATCATCTCCTAAAGCTATATTAGAAGATGAGATGAATTTGGAAGGATGAATAGGAAGATGCTTATATAATAGTTGTGCATTATGAACCATCATACATGTAGATATTATTGGTTGTGTGACTTGATGAAGAAATGACTATGCAGATTCATTCTAAAAATAGAATCTCGTACTTATGAATAATTGATTATGTTTTTCCATGTAAGAAAGGTAATGTTTGTTCATATAATCATCAAACATGTTCTCTCATGATAGTGAAATAAGAGATAATATGGTAATGAAATCTCTTTGCTTAAGAATCTATATATTCTCATATATATACCCATATATATTATATACATACATACATGAGCTATACCTTTTTTATTTAATATTACATTTTAATTAATTCCATGCTATTACTTGCATGTTCCTATACTAGATTCACTTCATTTCTTGATATGCACTCATGAAAAGATTATTGAAAGGTTTGCATGCATATAGATAGGTTATCATGTTAGTGTACTTATGCTTGCAATTAATTACCTTGTTGCTTTAAGAAATGATGGACCAAGAATCATTGAAGAATAATTGGTATGTATCCTTCTTGGATGACTAAGAAGGTGCACAAGCATCAAGTATGATGACATTTTTGTTGTATTCCTTGTGTTTGAACACTAAATACAATGATGTGTGTGTGGAATGGAAATGCATGCATGGTTGCATTCTTAAATACAAACATGTGATTCACCTTCTTTATTTGTTTATTTATTGCATATTCATTTATCGTTGAATTCTCTATATACCCATAAATAGTGAAGGTTGAATGTATTTGTATGTGCTTGTGAGCATTTCAGGACAATTTTGGCATTACATTTATTTCATATGCAAGGATGGTGCTTGATGAAATTTGAAGATTTTTTTCTTGTAAACTAATATGACTGATAAGTGAGCTTCAATGCATACCTTGATATGTGTGGCATTCTTGACGGGTATGTGCAGGATCATCATGGAAAAAATAGGCCCTTAAGTGGCAAAAAATTCAGAAAAATCAGAGTTAGGCAACTTGACGTAAAAATTTGAATAAGTTATCTATATTATTTCAAAAATATGTAATAATAGAATTTTTAGCAAATTGAATGTAGTTTCTAAACTACTAGGTTTATTTTAAAAAAAAAAAAAATCTATTTGGTGAAAATTTGAAATTTCAATGCAGTAGTACTTAAATTTCAGGGAAAAAATAAGTAGGTGTTTGTCTAACCACCCTAACCACAATAAAATGATAATATTTTTTATAAGATTTTAGATATAAGTAGAGGAATCATGTCCTAATGTGATGCATATTTTTTTGTAATTTTTTTCCAAGGAAATACTTAATTATGAGTTTTTTAATACAACTTTTAAAAAATATAAAAATTTGTACGTCTAACCACCTTAACTTGGTCAAAACTTCATGAAATTCATTTTTTTAATCCTATAGTGTATGAATTATAGAATGTGACGCATGTTTTGGATTCAAAAAATGTGATACCGTTTGAAAGCTATAGATGTTTTTCAATCAGCCTATCAATCAGGGCTTTAGTTTTTATTCAAATAGAAAATGAATAATAATAATTTATTAAATTCAAAGTAAAGCATAATTTATATTGGTGGAAAGCTGATAATCTCCTTTAAAAACCCTTTTCATTTCATTAATTTTGGGTTAAAAAAAGTCATCAGCCACATACCCTACAAATACCCATCATATCACCACTTTTTGGCCCACCATGGTCCTACACATACCCTGACATCTTAGTTGTAGTTTGTCACTTGAAATTCCATTACTCCAATCAATTTTGCATTGCTAGTTTTCCTCGTGTTGGGTCGAGAATTATTCTTTCAAGAAGAATTATGGGGAAGTGATTCACTTCGTGGTAGGGTGTAAACATGCTCCAACAATGTTCTCTCCCTTGAAGTGGTCAAAGGAGTTTGAAAGTCAAAAGAATCATGTCAGGAAGGTCCAAGTTTCTATATATTGTAAAATCTTGCTATCGACCATGAGGTCTAATGTAAGGGAAATGTTCCCATATGATTTGCTATGTAATTTGGCACATGTAATCCAACTTTATTTATTTAATATAATTCCTTATCTCTATTCTTGTATGTTGGACACATGTCATTTTTATATATATGATGATGTTTAATTTGTGTATTTAATTAAGTTTTAAACTATGGAGGTCATTACAAAAAGCCTCTTTGAAAGGCATGACTTGATAGAAGTTATGCCATGACTGATGACACTTCCAAACTAATTGACCAAGCTATGAAGTCCATTGGAATAGGAACATGTGTAGAATAATTCAACATCACCACTTTATGTGGCTTCAAGTTGAACTTATTATGTGCAGTTATACAACCACTTATATGGCTTACAAAGCAATTAGATTATGCAATTGGCGCTATATTATGTCGTCCATATTAATTTCTAAAATTCTCTTCAAGAATCCTTTTAAATTGGCTTAGCCTTCATGGCTCAAAAGAGATAGCATTGCCATATTAATATGGAATTCAAATTGCAACTGAATTATTCTTTATTACCATATACATATATGTATATATATATGAATATACATAAATATTAATGTTTTATTGTACATCTATATGTATTTGTATATACATACATACATATATATGCATTTACCTCATAATATACATACATATATATTTATATATACTATATATATTATATTTGTTATTTACAAAAGATATTTGAAATCAATTTAATTTGATGATTTAAGAGGGTCTTTAACAATATAGGTTTTATTTTCTCTAATGACACCTTATCTATACTCAGATTCATGACTCACCCAAACTTGTTACTTGAACTGACCTAACGAGGTTTTCAAATAGCCTAATTAAGTGTGTGTGTGCCAACTCAATTAGCAATACCAGATGATTCATATACCAACTCCTCTCCTAGGTGATACTCTCCCTCTCCCCCTAGAGGGCATGAACATTCTTGCATTTCACTTAGAGCAACATTCACGTAATTATCCATTTTCATTTAAGACATAATCACAATATTGTTTAAGCATAATATAATCATTTAAAAATAAATTCATCATATTGCATATACATAAATTTCATCCAACCGTTAAATACCATAATGATATTGAATCATGCATAAAAATTGCATTTAAACATAAAGGTTAAATTAATTTGGTAAATCAACAATGGGCTGTAACACTATCAATTGAGATTAAAGGATGAAGAAATCCATAAAACAACATTTAGGACAAGGTGTGGGCATTATGAATTCACATTTTTACATTTTGGTTTAACCAATGCACTTGCAACATTCATGAACATGATGAATAATATCTTCAAACATTGTTTAGAAAAGTTTGTACTTGTATTCTTAGACATGATATTTTAATATATTATAAGAAAGAAGAAGAGCATATGCAAAATTTTAGATTTTTCCTACAACAATTAAGGGAATATAAATTGTATGGAAATCTAGAAAAGTGTACCTTCTTTCAAAAAGAAATGCAATGTCTAGGTCATATCATTTATCCAAAAGAAATTGTAGTAGATCCTTCAAAGATTAAGGCCATTCTGGAATGGCTTGTACCTAAGAATGTGCATGAAGTGCATAGTTTTATGGGTTTGGCTGGGTATTATAGGAAGTTCATTTTGGACTTTTTGAAGATTGTCAACCCTATCACTTCACTCCAAAGGAAAGGAAAGTAGTTTGAACGGTCAGAAAGGTGTGAAGAGGCCTTATGTACCATAAAAGAGAAGTTGAATTCTACACCAATTCTTAGAATACTGGACCTCGAAGGTCATTTTGTAGTCATCACATATGCTTCAAGAAAAGGCTTGGGTGGTTTACTTATGTAAGATGGACAAGTCGTAGCATATGAGTCTAGAAAATTGTGATCATATGAGAAAAAATATGCTTCACACAATTTGAAGTTAACAAAAATTGTGCATGCTCTAAGTATGGAGACACCACTTGTTGGGAAAGCAATTCAAGTTTAAATCAAATAATCAAGGTTTAGATCTAAAAAACCTAATATGAATAAGAAACACTAGAAGAAAACTTGGTTGTGTAAGAGTGGACAGGTTCACTAAAAATATGAAAGAAAATAGTCTTTTCTTATGGTTAACCTAGGTTAAGCCTATAAAATGCATACACATAAGAACAAGTTAGTCTAGATTAATTAATGATAGTTGGAACTAATATATTGATTTACAACAATTAAATTAGGAAAGTAAATACTAACTCTAGAGTGGTTCTTAAATCTTTATGACTAAAGAGTGTGTACCAACAATGAAGATTCTAGAATCACACTAATATATACTCAAGAAATGCCGCCTCTATATCAAAAAAATGTTATATATAGATTTTATGTTAATCTTAGATTTATTAGTCTAGTGACTTGGATTAGATTTGTGACTAAGGACTTGTCTTATAGTTTTGGATTTAACCTTGTGCAAGGTAAAACTCTTCTTTATTGCTTGCCCAAATAATCTTTGTCTACTCTACTACTTTTGTTTATTTGAGAGTTGGTCTAGTACTTGGACAGGTTGTCATTTCATTGCAAGTAGACAATTTCTCCTAGATCAAACCCTAGAAACATGCACAAAGATTCAAAGACCTAAGCAAGAGTCCCAAAATTATGTATGTATATTCTTCATCAAATCCAAGTGTATCATGTTATTGATTGTTCCTTTAGTGATCTATGATGAGAGAGAATGGTTGAGATGATGGACAAGGAAATGAGTGTAATTAAATTTCTTTAAATACTAGCACACAACATCAAATTTTGCAAAGTGTTGTTTAGTCAAGGTAGGGTGTGCAAATAAAGGGAGCTAGTCAACCATATTTAAATTTGAAAAAGTAAGGATTAAGTCCACAACTGGGAAAATTACCTTGGGTGATAGAATGGTCATATCTAAGTGGCTAATGATTGTATAGTTGCATGCTTGACTCTAAGTGATGGAATAGTCATATCCAAGTGGATAATGACTACATGAAAGTAAGCACAAAGATAAATTTGGTGACTATGGGATAAAGTGAATGTACCAAAGTATATGTATATAAGGATAAGGTAAGGTTAGGTGCATGAGATATGTATGTAAATGGTAGGTAAAATACTATTTAGGAGATTATTCCAACTTTACATAATATTGTACCATTTAGCTATATATAGGTATGCATGTATGTATCAAGACATCTACCTTAAAATAAACAAAAAACTAAATAGAAAATGGTCACATAAATTTATAAATTTCACTATTACAAAATAATACCAAACAAATACCATGTAAACTCAAAATTAAAATGTACAACTAGATAATGACAATTAGATTAATCAACAATTGTTTAGTGTTTGTCATTTGAATCTTTTATCTCTCATTCCAACTAGACTTTTCAAAAAAGAACAAAGATTATAATAACTGCTAACCATAATCTAAAACCTAATATATTAAGATATTGTTAGTTCTTGCCGTAGGCAGGTATACTTATGCTTTCATCCAATTTCAATATTTTGACACGAATCACCCAATAGGATGCAAGAATTAAATTTTGTTGACCATATTTTATAATGTTCAATTTTATTTCATATTTATTTTTATATTTAAAATCAATTTGTCTCCCATTCTATTGGTTAATACTTGTGAACAGTCATATTGGGATGATGCAAGCAATAATAATAATATAAACAATAGTTGTGGAGTGTCATATTTTTCACTATTCTACAATAGTATATGATTGACTAATTGTTTATATGGCAACCAAAGGATCCCATCAAGTTAACTTTTTCAAATAAAAACAACAAAAATACAAACTTTTTAGGTAAGGCATGGCTGTATGTGTTGACGACTCATAATATAGAATTGACAATTTAATCGCCCAGTGATCGTTCATGTACCTGTCATTCACGTACATGGGCATATTCTTGTTGAATGAAGCAATACTAAAATTGAACCCTCTATTAAAGAATTACAACTAATTTCCTTATATAAAAATAAATAAATAAATAATACACAACTACTTTTTCCGTTTATTGACAACTCTTCATAACGGAATCTGTACAAAAATTCCCCAAAGAGGCTCCGCGTTGGAAAAAGTCGAAGTGCCTTGTTCGAAAAGGAAGAGTCTACCTTAGGTTTTGATCTTTGTCTAAAACCGCCTACAAATATTTGCTTTGCGGAAAAATTCAGAGCAGAGCAGAACATCTCACATTTTATCAGAGATTTCTGTGTACGCTTGAATTGGCCATTTTTCTGAAAGATTCATCCGCCATGGGATTTTCTGTAGGTTGGCGTGATATCGCTATACCCAGAGTGCTGCTGTGCATGGCATCGGGAATGGATTATGCAAAGACTGGAATTTGTTGCTTTCTTTCTGGTCTTGGGCTGAGGGAACCCCCAAACGACGAGAGCTATTTGAGGCAAGAATTACCAGAAATACTCTCTGCCGTTTCTTCTTCTTCAGGTGAGATGATTAAGCATAGGTTGCCATTAATTACTTTCCGAAATGTTGCAGAGAAGCTGACTGAGATTGCGGAGAATTTTGTGTGCGCGATCTGCTTGAGCTCTTTCGAAGAAGATGACGAAATCCGAGAGCTTTGCAATTGCTGCCACATATTTCACAGAAATTGTTTGGATAAATGGATTGATAGCTTTCAGGATACCTGCCCTTTCTGCAGATGTGCTCTGCTTCCACCAATTGAAAGTATTGGCCAAAGAAGATGAACGCTTTTCAAAATTATGGCAGAGGAGCAACCCTCTAACCTTTTGCTGATAATTTCATGAGGGTTAGATTATTTTATTTCTGTGTTTTTTACTTGCTTAATAAACCTCATTAATTTGGGGCATTTACTCTGTCAGTGATTAAAACGAAATATTGATCTTTTGCTTTTGTTTCTTGGTTGTTTTTCCAAAATGTTACACAGAGAAAGAGAAATTGGTTATAATCATCCACTATCTCCATTGAGTTGTTACAAATTTTCATTATCTTCATTTAGATTATGAATACAGCTCTGGCATCTAGTATCATCATTGTTTCATTCAACAGTTTCACATTATACTAGGTTTCTGATTCCGGTAAGCCTCTTCTGAATAAATTCCAAGATCCAGCCAAAACAAGGAAGACTCAGGTGCAGGATTTGAGTCCTTATCTATTTAAGGTTATCTTCATATACATATTTTTAATTTTTATTTTTAGTTTATAAATTTGTGATGTTAAAAATATAGATTGTTTTTTTCTAAATAAAACATGTTTATTGTGGATTAATTGAAAACATTTTATAATAACTGTGTAAATTTAATAATTAGTTGAAACGATTTTTCTGTAGGTTTCAAAGTTAAAGAGGATAGAAAAAAATTTATGCAAGAAAATGTTATTCAAGAGTCAAAATTATTTTATTTTACAGGAAAATCATTCTTTTAATACAACAAAATATTTTCCATTAATGCTTGTCAAAATCTTTATCAACAATCTGTAATTATATATAAATTTATTATTAATTTCTCATTTTTAAAATTTAACAATCTTAATTTTTTTTTAAAGTGAGGAAAAGAACAGAAAACAGTTTTGAAGTGGCTGTCAAGTTTTTCTTCCAATTAAATATTTTTATGATAAAAAATTTAATAAATTTATACTATTTTACTGTAATTTACACAAAAAAATGGAGAGAGTAGAATGTTCTGAAGCTACGAAAACCAGACCAAGCACACAAAAATTGCATTTGAAGAAAAAAAAGGTATATAACTAATATCTCATTGCGATATGATTAACCACCTTAATTCCCATACTGCATTGTAAAATCTGAAATTTACCAAAACAAAAATGTGGGGTATGAAAAGTTAAATTTTAATTTTAATTTGTAAAATATATTTTATAAATTACAAAAGAAAAACAATTTACAAATATAAGATCCGAGTCAAAGGATAGAGACGGCGCTTATTTTTTGGTATTGAAAAAAAATGCGATTACAGATTACAAAGAGCAGTTTAAAAACTGCAAAAAGAAACTATACAGAACAACAAAGACCCAGATCATGCTGGAAGTACATAAGATCCGAGTCAAAGGACGGAGGCGGCGCATTTAATGAAGCATAGTATGTCTTCTTCTTGAAGGGAAGACTGCAGATCGTGGATAGGGGAGAGGACCCAGTAGTCGTGCACCCTAACTTCGCGCTTCTAATTATCCTACGTTGAAATTTCAAATCAGTCCCAATTTTTTACAGCAGCTTACTTGGCAAGTTCTCTGCTTATAACTAAGGTTTCAGGGCCACATCATCAAATATGATGCCACATCAACATGCGTTTTTGTCAAGGTGTCCAAAAAGGCCCCAAAAAATAGTGAGACCAATTCTCGTGCATTACATCATGAGTAGTTGAGTGCTGATGTGGTATCACATGATTGGTTGCTTTTTAGATCAAAAGCATACATTTTGTTTAATTATGGGTAGTCAAATCACAACTATTGGACATTATATAAATGACTATTGGGCATTATATTTACGATTGGGTGCGCGACTATTGGACCCTGCACGACTAGGCCCTCTCCCCTAATGGCGTGTAGGGTAGTCACTAAAAACGTGTTCAAGGGCATAGAATGTATTGCTGACGTGGCTTCTTGTCGATCATACAACTTATGCTATTTCCATTATATATCTGTTTTTTAAATAGGAATATGAAACAAATAGTCCTAGAAAAAACAAAAGGCTTCTTAATGTGCTTTCTTGGCAATCGGAAAAGTTTTTATGTATTTGGATTATGTTTTTCAATCACGAATATGGAAGTACCAATTCTTAGGGAATCCTATCTAGTATAAAGTTAAGGTAAAATAAAACTTTGTTGAAGGTTAAAAGAGGAAAATAAAATTTTGTTGAAGTTAAGGTTAAAAGGGAGAAATTTTGTTCATATAGAATTTGGTCTTAAAGATACTAGCATATTTTGGTAGAAGGGAAATGAATTATAGATTTAGTTTTTGATATTACTCGATATTCTTTCTTTGGGTCATAATTCTTTTGTAATCATAATATGTTTATTTTTGTGTACAATTTGTAGTATAACAACTTGATTTGTGTTGAAACCATGTCAATTTCTAAAAAAAATGGAAGTGTGGGGGTGTTGACTACCAAATGAAGTCTATAAATAGACATAGAATTGTGTTTTTCTACCAATAAAAACCATATCACTTTTGCATGATAAATGGCTAATCCTTCAAGGTTGAATTATTTCATTTTCTCAATGCTTGGACTTCTTAATAGACAAATGTGGAAGGTAATGTATACTCTTACCTTAAGATTTTATAGGGAATAAGATGGCTTAGAGTTTTAGTTTTAAAACTATAGCTATATCAATCTCCTTATAGTGTGTACTAGGAAATATAATTATTTAATACGAGCTTTGGCTTATAGTTGCATAATAATTTAAGGGATGATGGCTTCATTTAGTGGTACTAGAACCACACGATACTATACATATTTTAATGTTGCAAGTTATACTCTTAGTAATCCACTTCAAATTGGTGGATAAAGGATTTATATGATTACATGACATGTATATTAACCCCTTAAGTACAATAACCTTGATAGGGGAACTATCATGGAACTAAGGAAGGGGTATTATGGTTGTGTTGGTGTAGAATTCACCATAATCTTTGTCTAAATTTCGTTATCGAATTGAGCCATGCAAGATGAACAAGCACACACTTTAATATGTGAGATGGAAATTAAATAATGCATTACGAATAAGAACACTTAAAATGGATAAATCAACTTGTCAATCAAGCCAAAAGAGAGATGTACATATAGCAAAGAGAGAAGCAACTGTCGTGATTATTAGTGGAGAAGACTAGGCAGTTGACTCCCACTAACAAAGAGTGGTGGCGAGTTAAAATCTCCTCAAAATTTATAAGAGGTGACTCAACACTAAATACAGAATATGATTCAATCTCATCAAACAACATTCCTCCCCTTAGGAATAAACGAAACCAATAATGTATGTAAGATTTCTTATCATTCATAAAAGGAAGATGAGAGAAGAAAGATGAAGATGTATGATTTCTTTAAATTCTACTCAAGTGTCCCCATGTCAATGTTAAAAATTTTCACAATCAAGTTAGGTGTTCCAATCCACATTGATGAAGATGAAAATCCATAACCTTGTGGAAACTAATGTAGAGCACAATTCAAAGACAAAGATGGCTCCTTCAAAAATTTCTCAAAGATCTCCCCACTAATTCCAAACTATGACAAATGATGAGGTAGAGAAGGAACATGAGAGTCTAAATGCTCCCCCACAACATCTGAAGAAGATGATGCAACTCCATAAGAAGTAACATCAAAGAGAATGTGAATATCCTCGATAGTGTCCTCCAAGTCTGTAATGTGTGACTCAATAAATAACTTTACAAAATCTAGCAAAGAATCATCCCACAAAATTGAAAATGAAAGACTAGTAAAAACTTACTAAGCTGAACTGATAGTTGAAGATGCAAAAGGTGGAGGAGACGGAAACTTGGCATAAACCAATGTGGATCAAAGTACACATAGATTCAAGTGACCAAAATTCTCTTTAGGTATTTAATCCACTCTAGATGCATGAGAGTGTAAACCAATCAATGGTATTGCAATATCATTTAGAGAAAAATACAAGAAGGCATACAATCAAGATGCATGATCAATTATCCCATCTGTAATAAGCTCTCTACTTTATAAGTCTTTAATAAGAATTCAATCAAGTGTGAACTTAACAATTTTTCCTACCCCACTATGTGTAATCTAATAGACTAATATGAGATTAGTTGAGAGAGAAGGTACACTTAGAATATTTGTGAATGTTCCACTTCAACTCCAACAAACCCTCTCCAAGTAACCAATATTGGAGTTGTTGGTGTAAATATGATGCAATACAAAGGAAGAAAACCACCTCTCACAATCTCTTTCAACAAAACTTAACCAATTCTTCATGTCCACTCAATTAGGAATTTTGCCATTCATAAAACCATTGATTTCAAACACTCATTCATGCAATCAGAGTTCAAATTTCCTCCATGACCTTCAAAACTACTTTAACATCATGAGAATGACTTATTTAAATCAACTAGGTTCCTTAAAACATCAACCCATGACTATTTTACTTACAACTATCCTCAATTACTTACAAACCACCAAACTCCAAACTGAGATAAAGCATAAAATTCTTATAGATTCATCAAAACTCTTAAAACATCATTGGAATAACAGTCTCAAACTCAATTCCCAACTTTGATATGTCAAATAAGAAAACTTCACAAAACAGACTGTCCTAATTTAGCATTTAGGCCTTTCTAGCCCACACTAACAATGATCCACATCAAATTCCCAAGCCATATCTCTTTTCAAATGCCTCAAACAAATGTAATAATTTTTTCACATATACATTTAACCATCTCCCACACTGTAATCTTAATATCTTATCAAACTCCTACTCTAATCCTTCATTTTGATTCCAACAATAGGACTGTCAACAGTCTGCTTTAGCATAACAGTCAAAATAAGGGACTCAAACCTCATGCCTTCACCAATATTTAACTTTAAATGGACTCAACCATACCAAAACACCTTTCTAAAGAAAAATTTACATAAGAAGGATTCACATTTTACCAACAAAATTCATAAAGTTCACCCTGTATTCTGGTTTTACCAATCCTCTTCATAGTTTCAGACCTAGGCTTATTGGTTAATATTCCTCCAAACTCAAATTCTCTGCTCCAATGCTTAAAACACCTTTATTTAGGCCTGAATAAACTTATTCAATCATTAAAATCCCTTTACCACATGGATTTTACCAAACCCTAGGTGTTATTCCTCTCTAAACTCTGTATTAGCAGACTGTGCACAGAAAATCAATCCTAAACTTAAATTATCGACACCATATCCTTAATCATTTGGCCTAACACTTCAAAAATATGAAATTTGATGTTGTGAAGAACATTTCCACCAAATCTTAGCGAATTTCAATGGATAAATTGAGAGAAACATAAAAATTACATGCTACTGTTTACCCTAATCTGGTTTTTGGCAGTTTTAAGAAAAATTACAATATCTCACTCAATTTTCTAGAAAATTGCATGAAACCAAAGGAAAATGGAAGTTTATTGTGTATATTATCACTTTCAAACACTTATTCATGCATATAAAACCGTAAAAGTCCATACAATACTTGAAAACAGAGAATGTATGTAGAAAAATGCTTAAAAACAATGTTTTCAATGATCTATTTCATTTATTCAATCAGCCATGCCTTCAAAATGATTTACAAGGCCTTTATAAAGGCATTCAACTATATTTTAACCTTCTAACTACTTCCTAATGCCTAGAACTAGTAATGGCCCTTCAACTTCTTAATGCAACTTTTACATAATTTTGCAATTTTGTCAATATTTGTTGACAACTATTGCATTTTTTGCAATTTGCCACAAAACAAATAAACTTGAACCCTCCTAATGGAATTTAATGACCTAGAAATATACAAGGTGACTCTTTTAATCTCATTGCAAAGTAAAGATATCAAATTTTCTCAATTTTTCCAAAATAGGAACATGGTTTTGCAAAGGTGCTCCTGCACCAAAATAAAGTCTTGTACCTAGTTAATTAATTACTAGGGGACTTAGGGGACTTATTTACATGTTAATTTTACTTAGGTACTAAGAAGGAATCTTTCTAGAAGGTGTTAGTTGTCATTAGTTGTTATCTTATCTTTTGACTTGTAACACATGTGACCTAGGTAGTTGTGATAAGTTGTCTCATATCATAAGATTAAGACACTTGTCATAATCTTATGACATCTTATGTCTCACCTTGGCTATATAACCAAGGGGTCTCTCATACATTTAACACATCAAGAAACATCAATTGAATCATATTTTCATGTTCTCTCTTTGTTCTTTCCATTTGGCCTCTAGATCTTGGTAGGCTATCTCCATAGCCAATTTTAACAGGAGTGTCATCACCCAAAGTAATAAAATACATACTATGAGGCTCTAAGGAATAAAAATAAACTTGTGAAGAACCCGTGTGGTGTGAGACACCTAAGTCAATAATCCAAGATGGAGTTGATAATGATGCAATAGCAACTAGAGCCTTGCCCTTAGTTTTTTCTTTACATTTTTTCTTTTCCTTGATAGTTCTTGAGTTGATGAGGATCCATTAATAGATTCAAGGATCCCTATGGTGTGCTTATTAGGAAGATGTAAGAGGTGATCAATATAATTCTTCATACATTTGTGCTCGTCATGCCCAATTTTATTACAATAGGAACACAAGTTAATCTTTTTCTTTCTTAGGCTTCCCATGGTTTGAAGAATTTTCAGTATTGGTTTTGGAAGATAATGATTTTTTTCGTTTTCTCGTTCTCCACGTACTTCTAAGTGTTTTCCTTCCCCTTTTATTTTTTGAAGCCTATTTCCCATTCCCAACAAAGAGGGCTTGTAGTTTTGAAGCCTTCAATGTGCCCACTTGTATTAACTTATCCTTCCCCCTAGTCAATTCGATGGTGAAGTTATCTAGAGAAAATATCTTCCATAGAATTCCAAGAGCACTTTTGGTGGTGTAGAAGGTAGATACATACATAGAGTAGTCAAAAACATAGTTTGGAGAGTATAGAAATAACTAACTGATATTTGTTCTATATACCACATTATGTCAATTGTAACCTTAATGATTTGAACTTAGTGAAATAGCCCTCTAGAGTGTGAAAGGAACTAGGAATCAAACTTATGAGCTTAATTTTCCAATTCATGACCCTTCATTTCATTTACCTTCTCAAAAATTTGTTTTAATGTAATCCAAACTTCATTGGGTGTATTCAAGGACTCTACATGAAAGAGCAGTTCAAGAGATACAATATGACACAAAAATTGGAAGGCTTGATCACATTTGTTAAACCACTTTTTGGTAGCTTCCTCAAAATTAGATTTTTTTAGTGCCCATAGTTACCCTATACAACTCTTTCTTTTTTAAGAACAAGTTGAACATTTAGTTTCTAATCATAATAGTTAAAGGTTGTTAATGGTGTGACAATTTGATTTGAATCCATGCTTAGAAATTGAATTATTGTAGAAACAAAAATGTACAAGTGAAGAACTAGAAGGAAAATAGGAAGTTTACAGGAAACAACACACAACACCCCTCTTGATTCAATATTGGATCCTCCTCAAATTTTGGAACTTTATATGTTTAGTACTTAGAAAAATCCAATGGAGTGAGAAAAAGGCACTTTATATATTTACTACAATAATGTTTCCAATGGATTGGGAATAATAAGTTTCCAAGTTTAAAAAGTGACACTCAATTTCAAATTACCAATCAAAAGTTATGACAATTTAATTTTTTCCTTATGTTTCATAAATTACACTTAACATTTTTAAACTTACAAAAATGCTTTCGAAATCACTTTAGAGATAAAATAGAAAGGAGGTTGTTGATGTGTTTTTCGTGACCACACCAACACAGAATAAAGTTTCCAATAGATACTCTATCCTCTCTTGATCAAAGTATTCTGCATGCTAAGATTGCAAGAAAGTTCATGCGTTCAACTCCAAGGTTCCTTTATGTAGTGGATAATCTCAGTTGGCTTGATGTGATTTGCTGGTAATCTCAAGGGGGACTTACGCAATTGTTCAGCAGCAGACAGTGAATTAAGTGAAAGGAGATTTTACTTGACTCGAAAGGTATGTCTATAAAGCTCTTTTTTCTTTCTGAACTAACTAGAAATGTACTGAATTCAATGGTTGCAAGGATTAGAAAGCTAAGGACTAATCTAAGAGTGGGATGTGGCAATCAACTCTCACAGACTTCAACTGAGCTCTGCTTTTCCTCACTTCAGACAGCTTCCACAAGACTGGTGCAATCTTCAAGGAGTAGCCAAAAAATTTCAAATCATAACTCAACATAGAGACACCATCACGACAACGCATGCCACCATGTGAATCATAATCGAAGTAAAGTTCTCAAATTTCTAGTTGATCATGCAAGGAAAACTTACCATCAGTAAGCTTGCTAGTGGTATGGACTAAACAAAGCTTGTTCAAATTGAAAACCACATTCCATTATTACTATCTACTTGCATGAAATAAAATTTACCCTACTTTAGGATTCTACTTGAATTAGAAGGATGAAGAAATCTTGCTAGCTGCTCACAACAAAAGACGAGATCATCATCAATGAAAAACTATTTTTATTATGAGAGTGTTCACAACAATTTCTTACAAAGCTTTCTAAGGAAAGCTTTCCTTCTTCTCCAAACTATATTATCAATCTATGCTAAGTTATATCTCTATGCTTTGCTATTCCCTATGATCTAATCTCTAATGAATTAAAAATGAGGGGGGATTCCCCTTTTATAAATGGCCCAGTCCAATGGACGGCTCAAATTACAATCGGCTGGATGGCCCAAATTGTGCCACCTCAGCCCTAAACAAGATTCACCCTAAAAACTTCCACCAAGAGGAGTGGGGAAATAAATGAACAGTGGATTCTCCACTCACTCTCAAAATAGCATAGGCAATTAATGCCCACCATCATCTTCCAAAAGATCATCATCCAGAAGGGAATTTCCATTTTCTTTCTCCTTGGCTGCAAAATCAATGAACCTGGCCAGGACTGCTTCAACTTCTTGAACTGAAATAGGCGGAATATGATCAAGCTGAAACTCAAGTACTGTTACCATCTGCCCATGTCGAGTGCAAGATTTCCTCCAAGCGGTCAAGGCATCCTGGGTATTCTGAATAAGGCTGGAGAAAGTCGAGGTATTCTCAAAGTCATCCTGCACAAAAGCCTTTACCTCAGAGAAGAAAGGTGTCAATCCACTTCTCAAACTATTTGTAGTTACCTCCTTCGAATTCAATCTCCTAGCAAAGATAGCCTCAAGTGTGTTCAAGACTCTATCAATAATATTCCCCATGGCCCTTCTGACTCTGGCTAAATCTTCCCGTGCCGCATCAAAGAAACCTCGGCCCGTGACCACTGAAGAATACCAGCTAGTAAATTCGTACCTAGCACCTTTCTGAATCATGCCTCCCTCAACCAAATTCTACAAGGGCATATGCATCAAAGCCTCCAGATGTTGAACAACCTTGTTCTGATAGATGCAAGCATCGCCCCAAGCTTGATCAACTGCATCCATTTGTGCCATAATGTTGGAAGCCTGCTGATAAGAATGAGCAAGATCCTCCATAAAATTTTATGTCTCAGCAAAAACACTAGCAACCCATTTATCTGCCTCCTGTGCCATCTTCCTCAAGTCCTCTAAACCGATGACAGACTCTCTGGGAAACTCAGTTGGGAGCTCAATTGTAGGATTTTCTTGCCCACAAGGATGAGACAAGTGTTGTACATAACCAATCAATGTCTTGTGCTCCTTCTTCAATTTCTTATATTTGTCCTCAATCCGGAGCAACCTGACCTTGAGTGCTTGGTAGGAGTTATCACACTCCTCAATTATTTGTGCTCCAATGGGGTGGCCTAACTCCATGGTAGTGATTACATAGTTCTCTAGAATGGCCTCATCTCAATCGCACTCAATCCTTGGTACAGCCACGTGAAGGATGCGAGAGCCATCTTCATCTGTTGAAATCTTAGAAAACTTCCTAGCTCTCTTCTTGGTTGGAGGTGCATTGATCATACTCAAGAATTCCTCCATCTCAACTACTAGATCAGTTTCTTCAATAGGGCTACTCCTCATCTTGTCCTTGAGCCAATCTGGTACTACCTGCTGCAAATCAGAAATAATGAACGACTACTCATCCCTTGCTTCTTCTTCTTCACGTACTTCCTCTCTATTTTCATTCTGATGAGGCTCATCAACCTCAATAGGCTGAGTATCTCCTAAACCCTGGGCCTCTTGCCCTATAGCAGTATCATCCTCTAATGTTGCATCAATCTCCCGCTGAAAGCGAGTATCTGTGGTTGTTTCTTCCTCTACCTATTGCTGGTTTTTTGTTCTAGGTACATTGACGCTCTAGCCAACTGACTCCCTATGAGGTGGCTAATTTTCCTCTTGTAATTCCCATTATTTATCCAATCTCGCCCTCTGATCTGTAAATAATGAAACTCCCTATATACTCAGAGAATGAGCCCTCAAGGGTGTATGCAATGCTTCCTCAACTCTCTGAGGCTCTGGCTGGACTGGCTCTTTCCTTCGTGACTCTGGAGCTTGGGCAACCTACTTCTTTGTAACAGTTGGCAACCTATGATCTACCATCAAGTTGTAAGTAGGAGGAATTGACCTTCTCTTAAGTCTATTCACATGCTTCTCCACCCAACTTCTCGTGAACGTAAGGACTGGTATGCAAAGTGTATCCAAATCTAAAAATTTTGGCTCCGACCAATCCAAAAGTGGGAGCGGTGTACTCCTCACTGTCTCAAAATTTGGGTGTAAAACATTCACATCTTCATCTACCTGGTCTGGCACTGGGACAATCTCACATTTTCTAATCATGCCCAATGGTACTCTGGAAAACATCCTTCTCCTTATTTCAACTTCATCTGATGCACTTGCCCATAAGTTTTCAATATTTTCCTTATGTCTAAATTCCTCTGACAGTATCCATCTAATATTCCTGTGAGGATCATAATGTTGTCTGCTAGTGTGATAAGAGAGGTGGAAAATTTGAAGCTCGTTTTCAACTTCCCTAGCTGCCTATAGTGAGGGAAAACTTCATCCAAATTTCCCATAATGATCGGGAAGTCAAGTCCTCCTTTCCTCTTCTTCTTTTGAATCTTATCATAGGCAATGAGTTTCCTAGATATTTATAACATCAACATTATGTTTGTGGGGTATCTGGGCAATCTGTATGGATATGATGAAAACCCTTGCAGCTTGATGTAAGTAAACTTCAAAAATTGGATAAACAAACATCTGTACCTCTCATCAGCTCTTGTGCTTCTCTTGATATTCTATGATGAGTCCTCTACTGAAGCATCCTCGTGATATGCATTGTGAAGGCATCATTGACCCTTTTGTAGTGAGACGTGCTCGTCAAGTGCAACTGTGGACAAGCCTCATGTATCTTAAATTGTTGAGACCCACACCCAATAGGCTCCTTGTATGATATTCCTCTGTACTTTGTCATACGAGCCAACATGTAGATGATGTATGAGCCCATGTAAAATGTCTTTGTTATCCTCAAACTCTGAAGTTGTTAATCCAAATTATCACTGATCATCACTGCCCAGTCAATATGCTCCTTGCCTTCCAGCACAAGGTTGATGTAGTAAAACATCCAAGGTTCAAAGATGAACGCTTGGGGGAACCCTCCAACTCTGTTGAGCATCATAATCAAATCACAATATTCTTGCTTTAAGTCCTCTGAAATTATCTTCTTTGGCAACTTCATACGAGTTGGCTTACACTTGTTCATCCAATAGGAGTTTATCATATCAGCACATATTTCAAATGTAGAAGCATACATTCGCTCAACACCTTCTCTCGTTTTGTAAATCATCCTCTCGTAAGTAAGAATTCCAAATGCTTCACCAATGGCTTCAAGTGTGAGGTTGGAAAACAACTTGCCATCAGGCGCAACAATAGTCCTATGTTTTGGATTGTAGCAGTTAGCACATTCCATGATCAACTCTGGGCACTAAATTGCTGGTGGAAAATTGACAACTGCATAAAGTCCGCTTCTAACCATATTATGAGAAGTAATTGATGGGTGATGACCTCCAATCCCTAGAATTTGCCTTCTGAAAGCTTCCAAGTTGAAAGACCCCAAGTTCGTATCAACCAACTTCCCCAACTTCGAAGAAAACTTTGACTCCGACAGGAAAGACTTGCTTAGCTTCTTGACCACAACTTGTCTAGATGCATTTGCCTTGCCTTGCTGGATTCAACATTATTCTCTTTGCCAGTTGCCCTTACTTCAGCCATTCTGCAAAACCGAAAGATAGTCATTAGAAATCTAACTTAGAAAAATAAAATCACTTTGGGATTGCCAACGAATTGAGAAGCCTTGTCACTAAATTCCAACTTCAAACCTCAAAAATTTCAGCCAAGTCAATTTCTTCTTAACACTTAGAAAATTTTCTCAGCAGTAGCAGAACTTCCAGCACTTAGAATAAATTCGACCCAAGCTTACTTCAACAACTTATCAACTTCGAATTTATTCCTCCTCAAAGCTCAACTTTGAATTTCTTGACCCTCCAAGTTTCAACTTGCACTCAACAACTGATGAAGAAGATAAAAATCATCTCAAATCTTATAGCCAAGTCAAATTTCTAGAAGAGGCTAATTCTGGCTGAGTCATTAAATTTCCACTCCTCTATTGTAAGAATTTGAATTTCCCTCCTCTTGCAGTTGCAACACTTTTCATTTGGCATCTGGAATATTTGACCTTCTAGAACTTCAAAAATTCATCTCTATGGCATAGGCGTACTTCATTTCACCAACATCTTAAAATTTTCTCTAAAAAATGTTAATTTAATTATTCCCTTTAAGAAGTTTATTTCACTGGCTGAGGCATTCGTGCTCCGTTATTTTATCCAAATATAACCCGAGAAAATTTGTTTTCATGAGAAACTTGATCAAAAATTATCTAGGTATTCGGCTTCAATTTCACAAGTCAAGGTGCTTTACTTTCAAAAATAATATTTATTTGCCTTAGAAAATTTAAATTTTCCTTAGGAAATTTCATTATTCAGGCGCCCAGGTAAAATCTCTGTCTTAAAATCTTCGGTGAGGTGGGAAGAATTTCAAAATCATCTCCTTATTGAAGATATCCAGTACCCAGAAGAAAATTCTCTTCAGAAAATGTAAAACTCATGTGTATAGAGACAAAGGGGTACATTTAATTTTGAATTTTGTACCTTAGAAAAATATTTTCGCCAAAGTTTATTCTTTACTCCCTTCTTCCCTTGGGCGTAGTTCTCCTTCTTTCTTTTCCTTGAAAAATTTTATCTGCTTGATGAAGCTGAGGCGTATTCTTGGGGTGGTCAAGGAATCTCCATGCCTTACAAAATTTTAATTATTCATCACTTCCCTAGGAGGGCGCATTTACAAGGGTCCACAGGAATTTTCTTGCCTTAACAAAATTTCAAAGCATCAATCTTCTTCATGGCGCATATCAAGTGTGGAGGAAAAAATTTTACACTTAGAAACTTTTCTCCATCTTTTCTCAAGGTGGGCGCATTTCACTAGAGGAGGTGTAATTTTCAACGCCTTAAACATTTTCTTGTTTCTCCTCCAAGTTGGGCGCATTCTCAAGAGCCTACAGGAATTTTCCCACACTTAACACATTTTCAACTTACCTAACTCTACCTTGGGCGCATATTAGGGGTGGAGGAGGAAAAATTTATACTTAGAAACTTTTTAAGTCATCACCTCTAGCAACTTTGGGTGCATTTCAGGGGTCAAGGAGGAATTTGCAATGCCTTAGACATTTTCTTTACCCTCTCTCAAGGTTGGGCGCATATGGGGGGTCCTACTTCCATTTTGTGCCTTAGAAATTTTTCTTCTTCTTCATGGCAAGGTGGGCGCATTTGAGGGGCTAAGCAGGAACTTTCACAAGACTTAGAAAATTTTCAACTTACCTCCCTTAATGAGGGCGCATTTGAGGGGTTGAGGAGGAATTTCTCTTGCCTTAGTAACTTTTTTTAGCTTGCTCACCCTTGTTTAGTATATTTAGTAAGCCTCTAGTTTTCACTCTTTTGTAGCTTGGATTGATTTGAACTTTACACCATAGGATCCTCATGGTCTAACTGCCCCGTTCACATTGCCATCTTGTGTCGACCTACTATTTATAGCCCATTTGAGAAGTGACTTACTATAAATAGTAAGTGCTCAGATTGCCTTCAAATTTTACCAGTGGATTCCTTGAAAGATACTGATCGTAATGGGATACATCATTTTTCAGAGATTTTGGCATTTGATCCTTCATTTTAGGTCCTGAAGCTGGAAACCCTAATATGACTTACATGTTGCTCAAATGATCTTCGTTTGACTCTGTTTCTATTGCATGTCATTGTTTTTGTGATGTTGAAGTGTTGGGTAGCTGCCAAAGTGGTCCTGCTAAAAATAGTAAGTGTCTAAAAAAGTGATCAATCAGCTATCGGATGTGTTTGCATGTCACACAGTCCGAGAGATCTCACAAAACCCAGAAAAACCCAGCAAACTGGTCTGCATGCAAGTATTGGCTAAAAATAGTAAGTTCCTGCAAAGTGATCAACTCTGCCTGCATGTTACCTTGTTGCATAGCTCTTGAAAAACCCATGATGAATATGCTGACATGCACTGAAAAATATTGCATGCAAACCCTAAAAATAGCCTCTGAAGACAAATTCTGCAAGAAGGTCCTAATCTTGGTTTGCATGTTACATCACTGCGAAGCTCTTGAAAAACCCACAAAGAATATCTAGACATGCGTTGAAGACTCCAACATGCAAACCCTAAAAATAGCCTATGAAGTCAAGACTGCAGAAGGTTATCACCTCATCTTGCATGTTATATCATTGTGTAGGTCTCGAAAAACCCAAAAATATTCTCTAGACATGCACCAAAAACATTTGCATGCAAACTCCGAAAATAGCCTCCGAAACCTAGACTACTAAAAATAGCAAGTTGTCAAATTCAGCTCAAAATTTGATGGTAAGCAGCTTAAGGTGCTCTAGACATAGTGTCAAGCTTAGACTTTAATTTTCTCACTCAATTTAACTTCAAACTAACAGAAGACTCAAAACCCTAATTTTACAGACTTAGCCAAAATTTCTATTTTAAGTTCAAAGATGAGCACATCCCCGGAAAGGTAGACAGAAACGAGAGAGACAGAGATAGAGAGAGACAAAACCAAAGCCAAAAGACAGGAACAAAGCAAAAATTAGGGGGTCCCCATTTGAATGGGGTGATGTGTGAAAAGGTCACAACGGAGGCTAAGTTTAAGCCCTCACTAGTAGGAATCACAGTGTTTTAGCCCTCATGTGACCCTACCATGTGACTAAGGGCTATTTACTCTTAGATGGATCCCCCCTCTTATTGTTGATGTAAACTTGGAGGAATTGTTGATCTCATAAAAAATAAAGTTGTTGTGAATAGTGTGCCTGACCTATAGGTTTAAAATGATTCCCTTTTCCCTTCCTATTACATAGCCTCTACTATGACGAAGGAACTCATGGGGACCTACAACTATGAAGTTATTGGAGATGAATTCATAGGTGTCCAATGAAATTACAAGTATTAATTCATAGGTCAAATAATGGAATTACAGGTATTAACGTCGCTATCAGGTTCATGTTGTTATCATGCAAAACCAAGAAACTCTCATCCAAAACCAACCTCTAAACCACTCCAAATTGAAGGTATCACTTTCCCACACAAGGGAAAAGACACACAACCTTTCCTACAAGGAGATCTATCATAGGGAATGCAAAAGGAAGCCCACACAACACCAAAAGGATGCAAATTTCTTACAAATAGATATGTTCATAAAGAATGGAGGATTCATGGCCTATGCACCATAAAGATTCCTTTAGATGTGGCTTCCCTTGCTCAAATATGAATAGACTTGGCCTACATTTTAACACTTTGTGCAACCTCACTACCTTTTAAAATGTCACCCATGCAATAGAGATCCAATCTACATGAAGAGATCATCCTAAATAAAAAGAAATGTGTGCCCTACAATAAGACAAAATTGCAACCATACAACAATGTTATAAAATAAATTCGCGACCTCTTCACACATAAACAAGATTTACAACATTAGTTAATGCATTTTTTTCAAAATAAACACAAAAAAAAATTAAACCAACATTCAAATACATATTTTCTCAAGTACCATGTAAAATTCATTACAATCTCTACCTAAATGTCAACGACACAACACTTGTTGAAGGTTTTGCAAATGGGGTTGCAAGCTAAGTGATCTTAACCTTGGGGAGAACTCCATGGTTAAGCACACTTGAGTTGGAGTAGTACTAGCATGGGTGACCTCCTGAGAAGGACCAATGCTTTACCTTTGTGAGCATCACCTAGATGCAATGAGTGCTAAGTGGACCATTCATTATCAATAGATGAGCTAAAGGGGCTCTATAATGAATGGTTCATAAGGCACAACACTTGTTGAAGGTTTTGCAAATGGGGTTGCAAGCTAAGTGATCTTAAACTTGGGGAGAACTCCACGGTTAAGCACACTAAGTTGGAGTAGAACTAGGATGGGTGACCTCCTAGGAAGGCCCAATGCTTCACCCCTGTGAACATCACCTAGATGCAATGAGTGCCAAGTGGACCATTCATTATCATGAGAGATGGGTTCTTATGAACCACTACTCATGAAATATGGGTCAATGAGTTTGTCTCGAAAACTACACAGTTGAATCCTAATAGAAATATCATAATTTGACACACTGTAGAAAACACCTCTTACTTATCAATTGACGAGCTAAATGGGCTCTATAATGAATGGTTCATAAGGAACAACACTTGCTGAAGGTTTTGAAAACTGGGTTGCAAGCTAAGTGATCTTAACCTTGGGGAGAACTCCATGGTTAAGCGCGCTTGAGTTGGAGTAGTATTGGGATGGGTGACCTCCCATGAAGGCCCAATGTTTCACCTTTTTTAGCATCACCTAGATGCAATGAATGCTAAGTGGACCATTCATTATCATGAGAGATGGGTTCTTGGGAACCACTAATCATGAAACATGGGTCAATGATTTTGAATCAAAAACTACACAGTTGAGTCCTAATAGAAATATCACGAGGCTATATTTTTCAAAAAAAAATTAAATATTTTCTATTAATTTTAATTGACGCTAATTATTGTTTTTGAAAACCCTCATGTACAAACACCATAATTTGACCTAAACTAATAATTTTCTCATTTTTTTCATTGTGTAAATATTCTTTTGTAGATTGATGCCATATAATTTTTTTACAAAAAATTTAACAAATTAAAAGATTAAAACAATATGAAAACTTAACATTTCAAGTTTATGGACCAGTTTCCTTAGAAATTAATTTAAAAATAGATAAAATAATCTAATAATTACAAAATTACATATTTGAAAACTAGGCATCGTGATCTATAATGGGTTTTGATTTCAAAAAACAATTCTAAAAAAAAACCGTCAACCATATTGCCAAAGTCATGTATTTCTCTTGACATTGTCATGACCTTGTACTTGAAGGTCCAAGGCTAAAGGTTAGGTTACCAAGCCTTTCTTGAGCCTAAAACCAAATCAAAAAGCTGATTGGGATTTCAATTTTTTTTAGAATGAGTACTCGTTTAGGATGGGATCCTAAAGCATAACAAGTACCTATTTTTGTCAGCATTTTTTTCTCAAAACTTCCCCTTGTTGTGGACCCATCTTCTTGTACACACCCATTATTTTCTCCACATGTGGACGACTAGAATGGGATAATAAAATATAAGGAATGATAAATGAGTGACTATTGGTATTCTCCAAGCGGTAGATTAGAAAGAGGCAACAGGTGTCTCTTGGTATTCAATCATTTATTGCATTTAATGTAATGTTTATCTTCCAAGTTTGAGCGCCCAAGTTGGAGGGAAAGTATTGGAGTCAAAATTGATGTCCTTTCTCATTTTGAGGAAGTATTCCAAGGTTTGGGGATGTTTGGAATGAAGGGTCATCTTTGGCTGCCATGTTTGGTGCATTGGATGTCTTCATAAGTCTTTAAAAAATCAGCTTCTTGGATGTAGAAAGAATGAGGAACAATTGAATGTAGAGTTGCATTGCAGGAACAAGGACATGTTGTGGCATAAAGAAGTTGTTCATAGATGCATAGGTGCTACCATGGTGGAGGTAAAGAGGAGAATGAAATTAGTTGTATTGTAATCTCATTATTTGAATATAATGTATGCTTGGTCTCTCTTCTTGGAGGAGTTTTTATCAAAAGGGTTTCTCCACATAAATCATGTGTTATGTGATGCTCTTGTGTTGCCAATTCTCGCCGCATTGTTGTTATTATATTATTTTTATAAGTTCACATAAGGTATTTTTTATAAGAATGTTATGTTGGTTGATTGTTAGCATTTATTTATATTGTTTTAGTCCAAGCCTTGTTTCTCATCCATTGAAGTCATATTTGGATAGAGATTGAATTTCCCAACAATTTTTATTAGAGCCTATTTATTTCTCATCATTTGGTATGAGAGTTGAAGGTGAATTAGATTCTAGGTATTCCTTCATTTTTCAATTTCTTAGCCTAGCAAGCTTGTGGTAATTTGTTAGAATGAATTGAACGTTGTTGGAAGGCTTGTGGGGCTACAATAAATTTTCTATGAGTTAACTTTTATTTGTGTATTTGTGGGATTAGAATCCATAGATATTGTCAATGTGATCTATGTTGGGTATTGGAAACTCATGATTATGGATCTTTGTGGAGTTGTTTATGTTTTGGTAACTTAGAGATCTTGTTTGACAATATGTGTGTATCCTCTTGTTTGGTGGTTTTGTTCCTTTACCTTGTAGTCACGTGTAGTGAAAAGGCACATTAGATGGATAGAGACATCCTCGCCACATGGAGAAATACCCTCGATTTGGACTACAAAATGGAGTACTTATGTTGACTTCATGGTCTTTGCCCTTGGTTACATGAAATAATTTGAAAATAAGCCACTAATCTCTTTGTGAGTTTTGGATCTGATATATTTCATATGTTATAAGCTCATGAACAACTTGGTTTTCCTCTTAGGTTGTAGTTTACTCTTATTTTCAATTGTGGGTTTGTAGATTTATGCTTATTCCATTATTCACATGAAATGGTTGATATGAATGTATGGATATTTAAATAGATTTCAGATCTATAGGGATGGTTTTGAATGTTTTACATGTTAACTAAAATGTGGTATGTAGATCTATGATGAGACTGTATTTAGGGTGTTCTAGATGAAGACAATTACAAGTTTGCATGGCTTCTTGGAGGATTCTTATTGACATATGGTTACCCTTATGTGGGTTTGTTAAGAAAATTAAATCTGTCGTCGATCCTAGTGTTTGAGTCTTGAAAATTCACCATGTTAACTTGATTATCTATATTATGCATGATACTAATATGGATTTTGATTGGTAGGCTATATTCTTGGTCACCATTATTACGTTAGTATGTTTATTGCAGTGAGAAAAGGTTATTGGAAGTACTTGATATGGTTGTTCATTTGAATCTATAGTAGTAGTTTATGGTGCATGAGAAGCTTTGTTCACTTTCAATAGAGTGTTGGAAATGATATTGGTCATGATGCCATGTATAACTCAACATTACTTTAAGTGGGATTTTTATGCAGTTACATAATGTGTTCTATCTTATTTGTTTCAATATTTTGGTTTTAAGTTGTTGTTGTTGTAGTATGTAGTGAGCTATGGATAATCTTTGATTAGAAGATGGATGGTATTTTGTAATGGTTGTTGATTTCATAATGAGTTCTTGGATTTTTCCCTTAGATTATAGTGAGAGTTTAATGATGTATTTGGTTCTATTGATAAATGATGTGTGGCTATTGTATCTTCTTGGTTTGGAGTTCATGGTTTGACTTTACCTTTTGGGAGCTCATGGTGTTGAGTTCTTTGATTATGTTGGGGCCATGAAGGATCTTCAATTAGGAGATGGTTATCAGGATGCTTGGAAAGCTTGGTTACACGGTTCAATGAGAGCTTTGGAAGTGATGTGGATTCATGTCATATGGCGATGAATATTTATCTTCACATTTTTGGAGATGTTTCTTTGTTTAGAGTATGATTGATATTATTCTATTATGTACTCTTGATTCTAGATTATATTTTTGGCATGATACAAATTATATTGAGACCATGATATGTTCATTTAGAATATATGATCTCCTAGGAGGAGATGTTAGATCATGATGTCATGTTTGTTTTTCTAATTCTGCAGTTGGAACTTTGATAGTGGTCTTGTTTGGTTCTCTTTGTAGGAGTTAATGGTAAACTCCTCAACACCCCAGGATCACTTGCAAGATAAAAATAACTCACAAGAGAGAAATGACAGAAATATCGTGTTATGATTATGGATGGAATATTGCCAGATTAAATATATGATGTGCATATGATGCATTTCTTATAAATGCAAGTTGTGAGATAGGATTAGACAAGATCTTGGCATGTTTCTTAATCCTATACAATGAGATAACTACCTCAACAAATATTAAATGGCCTAGAACACAAGCATTAAATAAAAGCTAACTAGATAAGATAAGATCTTATCTAGACAACTAAGACTTCTAGAAAAAGCAACTAGGACCTAAGTGGACTTAACATGCAAATAGGACCCTAGAATAATAACTAGTTAAGAAAATTACCTATTTACACAACCCCCTTAAGTGAAACTTAGGGAGTATTATTATGCAAATGATGCAAGGATATAAGGATGGGTCCTAGTTAAGAGGCCATGTTAGGTACCCATGTACATATATAAGTGCAAACTACAATCTCTCATAAATGGATAAAAGGAGAAAACCTAGTGGTACAAAAATCCTCCCCAAAAGAGAAATAAAAACAAGATGCTCTCAATGATGAATGAGAAGGATAAAACCCCATGCAAGGAAAACGACCCCCCATAAGAGAGAAGAAGAGATACCATGCAACCCCCCTCAATATAGATTCTCCTCCAATGATGGTAGATGCTCAACACTAAATGTTGAAGGTGATCCAAGATTGTCAAACAAAGTTCTCTCCCTTATGAAGAAACAAGACCAAGATGGTATGCAGGATTTCTTCCCATTTCTGAAAGGAAGATGCAAGAACAATGATATGTGATGTCTTTGAAGAATGATCAAGTGTCTCCATGTTGATGCTGAAATGTGTCATGCTACCAATAGGTGTTCTAGGTCACACTATAGAAGAAGACAATCTAAAATATCCTAGAAACAATTTTGTAGAACACAATCCAAAGACAAAGATACATCCTCTAAAGACAAAGAAGTATGCTCCAAATGTTGTCCAAAAGAATCCACACTCATGTCAAGTTGTGAAGGATGAATCCACACTCATGTGAAATTATGAAGGATGATCATGTAGAGAATGAACAAGAGGGTCAAAGTGTTCCCTCACAACAACTAAAGAAGGAGCATCTTCATTAAAGAGAAGATGAATGTAATCAATGATGTCTCCAAAATCTGAAATCTGAGACCCACAAAACAAATGAATAATTTATATCAAGTACTCATCCCTAGTAGCCATTTATGGAAGACGAGGTATGTCATATTTGACTGAATCGCAAGAAGCCAAAACTATGGAATCACAAGCATCCCCAGGTATGTAACAATAGATGAAGGAGATGGAGCATCAACAAATATCACTCAATCCTCAAAAAGAATACTAGGATTCAAATGACCATAATGAATCTCCTCAAAAGTTTCCACACAAAATGCTTCAATGTGAATATTTTTTGAATCATTAGGAGAAAAATGTGAGAAGGTGTAGACCCGAGATTGGTGATCAACCTCCCTAACTACAAGTATATTTCTACTATGCAAATCCTTTATTATGACATAATCTAGTGTGAACTCAACACTCTTGCCTACTCCACTAGGTGTGATCTAATAGATAGAAAGGATATTGGCTGACAATGAAGGCACACAAAGAACAACATTATATGCTATGTCATCCATGTCAATGGATCCCTTCCCACAAACAAACATATATGTGTTGTTAGCCATCAGGATGTGTTGCAAGGAACAAGTATCAAATGAAGCGAACTTACTCTTTAATGAATCCGTATGATGTGAGGCTCCTGAATTGAGTATCCACCTCTCTAACTCAAAATATGTAATGGCAACAAGTTCTTGCCGCTTTTGTTTATCAAACTTGGATGATGAAGAAGATTAACCCTTTGATGATGAAGGAAAATTGATTTGATTATTCTTAAGAGGATGCTTCAACTCATCAATCTGTTTAGAATAACATTGATGTTCACCGTGCCCAATTTTCTTACAATATGCACATGTAGGCTTCTCATTATTAGATGATTTCCCTTTACAGGGAGAGGATTCAAATTCTTTATGTGGCTTGTTCTTTTTCTTATTTTCATTCTTATCAATATTCCCTAATTCTTTTTGTACCTTAGCCTCACTAGCCAACAATCCTTGTGACTTGGAAGACTTGATTAGACCTATTTGTATTAACCTCACTTCCTCTTGGATTAGGAGATTTTGCAAAGTCATCAAAATTAGGATCAACATATGATTCTCCCATAGAATGCCAATGGGTATGAAAGCTAGAAATAAACACTGAATACTTAGGACAAGCTTGGATAACACATCCAAAATCAATTGTAAATCCTCTTATCAATATTGCAATCTTTCAATTGTGTTCTTAGTTGTTTTATCTTGCAGATATAGACTTGGATGTGGTCAAAACAACTAGAATCAAGATTCATCAAATCATTATCAATATGATATCCCCTAATCTTATCAGTTTTACCATACATTTTTTTAAATCCTAGGCCTCTTTAGGGTTAGGATCTTGTTATGTTTTTTCAATTATTTCCATGCCCATGCTTCTATTACTTCATTTGTATCTATTGATTTATCAATATCCAAGAATATCACTCCTTTGGAATTGGATGCCCCATCCCATTATGTTGTTGGTATAGCACCAACTATGTATAATGCTTTGGTGTTTGCATATTCGTTCTTTGAATGGATCTCTTTTACATAACACCTTTCATGCCTTCATTAAATGACATATTTACTACTCTTCTATTACCTTTCAATATCAATTCCTCTTCAATTGCATTGAAAATGCCATTATTCTCCACAAATCATGTAGTATTCAATATGATAATAAAGGATAATTTTGAGCCTTGATACATATCCTTTAATGTCAAATTTGGTCTTTATATGTATGGATCTACCTGAACGTTCCACCATGTACCAATTAGATATATGGTCTTTCATTTACTAAAGGTATACCATATGGTGTTTGATGGAGTTATTATTTTCCAAACACCTCCCAAACTTCTATTGTCATGATATTTATATCTACTCCCAAGTCCAATAAAGCCTTCTTAACCATTCTACCATTTAATTTGGCATCCAATAGTACTATCTCATGTTTACATGTCTTTTGACATTTAACAAATATGATTTGTAGCTTAGATTATGTTCCTTGTCTTTTTTGTTGCAATTCTTTGAAAGTTGCTTTATTTTTTACCAAGTCATGGTCATTTTTATTAGGATATTCATTTTCTTCCAAGCACTCTCATCTTCCCCTTGATTACGTAGCTTATTCTTATTTGTATATATCCCTCCATGGGTGATTATTGTTGTTTTGTTCTCTTTTTTCTTAAAATTTTTAATAGCCTCTTTCTTTAATTGTTTTTGTCTTTGTTTATATTAGTTTTCTAACAATTCTTCTTCTCACATAAAAGGTTCTCCAAATTCATGTTTAGGTTCTATTTATTTTTTTTCCTTCCCTTTCATTTTTTCCATACTCTTTTGGAATTTTCATTAATACTCTTGCATTACATGGTGCATTAGGACCTAACAATTCTTCACTTCTAATCCATTATGTCAGTCCACTCTTGTAAAATTGTGCATCCTTAAGAAAAAGGAATGTATAGTGTGAGTTGTCACTACAAAATCCACAACGTAATTTTTGTTCTTTCTTTTTTCTTTTGCATTCATTAGTCTAGTGGCCTAACTTACTTTAATAATAGTAGGTCAATTTTTGGCCTCTTCCTCTACCTCAACCACCCCTATAATTGTTGTTGTGGTGGTTCCCTACCATAACTCTCAAAATAATCATTGTTATATCTAGTATAAGTCTCCTCACTTTATATTTGGGGTACCCCATGGCTCACATCATTGATTTGTTATTGATCTATTTTACATGTCAATTCTTTGTAGCCATGTGTTTTATATTCATTTAAGGCATCAATGACCAATCCTTGAGCCCTATCCATGCCTCTATCAATATAATATTCTTCTCTATTCATTCCTTTGACCAATGGTTCAAAATATTCTTCAAATATTATAGATCAATCATCAATTAGATATTAACCCCATTGTTTTCATGTGCTGCAAAATCAACTTATTGTTCTTTTGGGAACTTTCTAAAATTCTACTCTTATTACAATGGCTCGATCTGCTACCTTCTATATCATTGGACATTCATTTGTTAGGTTCCCTCCTTTTTTACAATAGGTACACCAAATGTTCCTTCTTAGTAAGGGGGGAGTTTCTTTTCTCTCACCTTTTGTTAGATTCTCCAATTTGTATTTTTATTTCTCCAATTCTAACTTTAATTTTTTAACTTCTTTATTTTCATTGAATTATTTCCTCCAAGATTGAGCTTCTATTATAATCGCTAGCTCCACTACTTCATTATAGGTAGTAAACTATTTTCCATCTACCCCAACTCTAATTTACCATTTCAGACTAGATGTAAACCATTCTATTCTATATTTTTCAATTAAGGTTTCTTCTAAAAAAATTATTGTACACTTTTAAATCTTTGATCGTATTATTTCACCAACACTTTCTTCTCTTATTCCATCTCCCTCATTTTTACTAACACTTTCAATAGGAGCATAAAGGAAATAAAAATAAGCCAAAAAAAGTTTACTTATGTCTTCCACTTTTTATAATGTTTTGGACAAACTTTGATTTACTGCTTCAAGGCTTCATCTCTTATTGTTTCTATGAATTCATACAATCAATTTTGGTCCTCATCTATGTCAACTCTATTCCAATGAGATTCCAGGATAAATAGATGTTCACTTGCATCTTTGGTATCTTTACTTTACATGAGGAGTTTAACCCCGTTTGTAGTCATCCTTATGGGGTTTGAAGTTATCTTTAATAAAAAAATTATTGTTTGGGCTTTTCGTTCTGCCTTATTGATACTCTTTTCTTGGCTCTCTTCCTATCTTGCCCCCAAGTCTTCTATGCCTAGTTTATTTTGTTTAGTGAAACTTTATCTTTTTCCTTTATCTTTAAGCAATTGAATTTCAAAGTATTTGTTACCTAGTATCTCAAAATTCTTTACATAATATCTTCTTACTCTCTCTCCTTCTTGCCTCATGAATAATTTTCTTTCCAAACTCTTATCATCTTATTTAGCACTGTGTACCTTGGAATTTTACCCTACTCTAATGTGCAAAATAACTAAAAATACAAATGTGAAAGACTAAGGACACTTCAAGATTAGCCTAAAGAGTGATAAAACAAAAAGGAAAGTAGATAAAACAAGATGCAAATAATTTCACTTTCCTTGTTGTTGAAGACTCTTTGGTTGGCCCTTGATTAGGATGATTTTGTGTGCTCCTTAGATGACTTCTTGAGTGACTAAATGCAAGATCAACTTATGCAAAATGATTAAAATGTGTGGCTAGATGATAGTGAATGATTGAGAATGCAAATTGGCAGCATAAGGTTACTCCAAATGAAAGTGTTGAAAATGCCCTTGAGGAGGGGGTATTTATAAAAAAAATTGAATTCTCTAGAGAATTCAACGGTTGAGATGCATCCAACAAGGCCAAGATGAAGAGCTATGGTGGGTTGAGAACTCACAAGCCCTCACATCTTGACATGTGGATGGTGAAGTGGCTAAGGAGATATTAGGTGTAAGTAAGGTGGAAGAAAAGTACATGATGTGGAGGAAGTACAAGTACCTTGCAAGTACATTGGGAGATGGGAAAAATCTTGGGTGAATAAAAGTGAATTTTAAATTCACAATGATTGGAAGAATCTAGTGGATAAGACAATGTTCCCACAAGGTGGGAGTTTGTCACGTGTGATTTTATGTGACAAATCAAAAGTTCTAAAAGATGCATGGGAAAGGGGGATTCTATGAGGAATTAAAAAGAATTAAAATTTCCTTGGGGGATGGAGAGAGTTCACCAAGGTACTGATTAATATTAATTAATCAGTAATTAGAAAATAAATGAGGATTAGAAGCCAACTTGCAAAAGTTGGAGGGATGTGACACATCCTAATCAAAGACTAGGCATGTGCACATCCCTAATGAATAAATTAGGAGATGGATTAGGATTAGATGAAAATGACATGTGAGGAATTAAATAAATGTAATATTTATTTAATTCATTTGATGAAAAAGGATTAAGGAGGGTAAGGTATTTAATTAAATACCTTAAGGATTTGGCAAAATTAAGGATATTAATTAAATAATAGCAATATTACTTAATTAACGAAAATAAGATGAAAGGGAATGAATTTGGATAAATTAAGTGTCCAAATTTAGATGTCTACATTTTGCCCCTCTTTGAGATTGTGTTACGAAGTACCATCATTTCAAAGATCATTAAAACATAGAACCTAGAAGAAGATGGTTAGATTGAGAAAGATGCCCCAGTCATTCCTTTGAATGATTAGGAAGGGAAAAAGATGACGAAAATTAGGGATGAAGGATGCCCCCTCGAGAGGACATGCGGGTTGAAGAGAACACGGGTGTGCTCTCGAAATAGATGAGATTAGGGAGATGATGTGAAGTGATGGACAAGAAAGAAGGAGAAGTGATAGGAGATGGATGAAGCACAAATGGATTTTAGGACAAAAGGTGATGTTGCCCCACTCAAGGTACAAGCCAAAATGGGTTGATAATGAATGGAGTGTTGTCAATGAGGGAATGAAGGATCCCGAAATAACACGAGGATAGGGAAGGATACATCCCACTGAGTGGTATTGATGAGGGAATGATACATCCCAAAATACCACTAAAGGATAAGGAAGAATACCTCCCAATGATGATGATGAGAGTGTTGTTGATGAGGGAATGATACATCCCAAAACAACACCAAAGGGATAGGGAAGGATACTAATGGATGATGATGATGATGGGTCAAAGCTAAAAACACCACTAAATGTGTATCTTGGAATTTTACCTTACTTTAATGTGCAAAATAATTAAAAATACGAATAATAAAAGACTAAGGACTCTTCAAGAATTAGCCTAAAGAGTGATAAAACAAAAAGGAAAGTAGATAAAAAAAATGCAAATGATTTCACCTTCCTTGCTGTTGAAGACTCCTTAGTTGGCCCTTGATTGGGATGATTTTGTGTGCTCCTTAGATAACTTCTTAAGTGACTAAATGCAAAATCAACTTATGCAAGATGATTAAAATGTGTGGCTAGATGATAGTGAATGATTGAGAATGCAAACTGGCAGTATAAGGTTACTCCAAATGAAAGTGTTGAAAATAGCCTTGAAGAAAAGGGTATTTATAGAAGAATTTGAATTCTCTAGAGAATTTGAATTCTCTAGAGAATTCAACAGTTGAGATGCATCTAACAAGGCCAAGATGAAGGGCTATGGTGGGTTGAGAACTCACAAGCCTTCACATCTTGACATATGGATGGTGAAATGGCTAAGGAGATATGAGGTGTAAGTGAGGTGGAAGAAAAGTACATGATGTGGAGGAAGTACAAATACCTTGCAAATACATTGAGAGATGGAAAAAATCTTGGGTGAATAAAAGTGAATTTTAAATTCACAATGATTGGAAAAACCTAGTGGATAAGACAATGTTCCCACAAAGTGGAAGTTTGTCACATGTGACTTGATGTGACAAGTCAAAGGTTCTAGAAGATGCATGGGAAAAGGGGATTCTAGGAGGAATTAAAACGAATTAAAATTTCCTTGGGGGATGGAGAGAGTTCACCAAAGTACTGATTAATATTAATTAATCAGTAATTAGAAAATAAATGAGGATTAGAAGCCAACTTGCAAAAGTTGGAGGATGTGACACATCCTAATCAAATATTAGGCATGTGCACATCCCTAATGAAGAAATTAGGAAATGGATTAGGATTAGATGAAAATGACATGTAAGAAATTAAATAAATGTAATATTTATTTAATTCATTTGATGAAAAAAGGATTAAGGAGGGTAAGGTATTTAATTAAATACCTTAGGATTTGGCAGAACTAAGGATATTAATTAAATAATAGCAGTATTACTTAATTAACGAAAATAAGATGAAAGGGGATGAATTTGGATAAATTAAGTGTCCAAATTTAGATGTCTACATTTTGCCCCTCTTTGAGATGGTGTTACGAAGTGCCATCATTTCAAATATCATTAAAACATAGAACCTAGAAGAAGATGGTTAGATTGGGAAAGATGCCTCAGTCATTCCTTTGAATGATTAGGAAGGGAAAAAGATGACAAAAACTAGAGATGAAGGATGCCCCCTCGAGAGGACATGCGGGTTGAAAAGAACACGGGTGTGCTCTCGAAATAGATGAGATGAGGGAGATGATGCGAAGTGATGGACAAGAGAGAAGGAGAAGCGATAGGAGATGGATGAAGCACAAATGGATTTTAGGACAAAACGTGATGTTGCCCCACTCAAGGTACAAGCCAAAATGGGTTGATGATGGATGGAGTGTTGTCAATGAGGGAATAAAAGATCCCGAAACAACACAAGGATAGGGAAGAATACATCCCACTGAGTGGTATTGATGAGGGAAGGATACATCCCAAAACACCACTAAATAATAGGGAAGAATACCTCATGATGATGATGATGAAAATGTTGTTGATGAGGGAATGATACATCCCAAAACAATACCAAAGGAATAAGGAAGGATACTAATGGATGATGATGATGATGGGTCAAAGCTAAAAACACCACTAAATGTATACTTTGAAAATTTACCCAACTCTAATGTGCAAAATAATTAAAAATACGAATGATAAAAGACTAAGGACACTTCAAAAATTAGCCTAAAGAGTGATAAAACAAGGAAAAATAGATAAAACAATATGCAAATGATTTCACCTTCCTTGCTGTTGAAGACTCATTTGTTGGCCCTTGATTGGGATGATTTTGTGTGCTCCTTAGATGACTTCTTGAGTGACTAAATGCAAGATCAAATTATGCAAAATGATTAAAATGTGTGGCTATATGATAGTGAATGATTGAGAATGCAAATTGGCAGCATAAGGTTACTCCAAATGAAAGTGTTGGAAATGTCTTTGAGGAGGGGGTATTTATAGAAAAATTTGAATTCTCTAGAGAATTCAACGGTTGAAATGCATCCAACAAGACCAAGATGAAGGGCTATGGTGGGTTGAAAACTCACGAGCCCTCACATCTTGACATGCGGATGGTGAAGTGGCTAAGGGGATATGAGGTGTAAGTAAGTGGAAGAGAAGTACATGATGTGGAGGAAGTACAAGTACCTTGCAAATACATTGGGATATGGGAAGAATCTTGGGTGAATAAAAATGAATTTTAAATTCACAATGATTGGAAGAATCTAGTGGATAAGACAATGTTCCCACAAGGTGGGAGTTTGTCACATGTGACTTGATGTGACAAGTCAAAGGTTTTAGAAGATGCATGGGAAAAGGGATTCTAGGAGGAATTAAAAGGAATTAAAAATTCCTTAAGGGATGGAGAGAGTTGACCAAGGTACTAATTAATATTAATTAATTAGTAATTAAAAGATAAATGAGGATTAGAAGCCAATTTGCAAAAGTTGGAGGATGTGACACATCCTAATCAAGGATTAGGCATATGCACATCTCTAATGAAAAAATTAGGAGATGGATTAAGATTAGATGAAAATGATATGTGAGGAATTAAATAAATGTAATATTTATTTAATTCATTTGATGAAAAGGGATTAAGGAGAGTAAGGTATTTACTTATTAATTAAATACCTTAGAGATTTGGCAGAATTAAGGATATTAATTAAATAATAGCAGTATTATTTAATTAACGAAAATATTTATTTAATTCATTTGATAAAAAGGGATTAAGGAGGGTAAGGTATTTAATTATTAATTAAATATCTTCGGGATTTGGCAGAATTAAGGATATTAATTAAATAATAGCAGTATTACTTAATTAACGAAAATACGATGAAAGGGGATGAATTTGGATAAATTAAATGTCCAAATTTAGATGTCTACATTTTGCCCCTATTTGAGATGGTGTTACGAAGTACCATCATTTCAAATATAATTAAAACATAGAACCTAGAAGAAAATGGTTAGATTGAGAAAGATGCCCCTGTCATTCCTTTGAATGATTAGGAAGGGAAAAAGAGGATGAAAACTAGGGATGAAGGATGCCCCCTCGAGAGGACATGCGGGTTGAAGAGAACACGGGTGTGCTCTCGAAATAGATGAGATGAGGGAGATGATGTGAAGTGATGGACAAGAGAGAAGGAGAAGTGATAGGAGATGGATGAAGCACAAATCGATTTTAGGACAAAAAGTGATGTCCCACTCAAGGTACAAGCCAAAATGTGTTGATGATGGATGGAGTGTTGTCAATGAGGGAATGAAGGATCCCGAAACAACACGAGGATAGGGAAGGATACATCCCACTGAGTGGTATTGATGAGGGAATGATACATCTCAAAACACCACTAAAGGATAGGGAAGAATACCTCATGATGATGATGATGAAAGTGTTGTTGATGAGGGAATGATACATCCCAAAACAACACCAAAGGAATAGGGAATGATACTAATGGATGATGATGATGATGGGTCAAGGCTAAAAACACCACTAAATGTATACTTTAAAATTTTACCCTACTCTAATATGCAAAATAACTAAAAATACGAATGATAAAAGACTAAGGACACTTCAAGAATTAGCCTAAAGAGTGATAAAACAAGAAAGAAAGTAGATAAAAAAAATGCAAATGATTTCACCTTCCTTGCTGTTGAAGACTCCTTTGTTGGCCCTTGATTGGGATGATTTTGTGTGCTCTTTTAGATGACTTCTTGAGTGACTAAATGCAAGATTAACTTATGCAAAATGATTAAAATGTGTGGCTATATGATAGTGAATGATTGAGAATGCAAATTGGCAGCATAAGATTACTCCAAATAAAAGTGTTGGAAATGTCTTTGAGGAGGGGGTATTTATAGAAAAATTTGAATTCTCTAGAGAATTCAACGGTTGAAATGCATCCAACAAGGCCAAGATGAAGGGCTATGGTGGGTTGAGAACTCACAAGCCCTCACATCTTGACATGCGGATGGTAAAGTGGCTAAGGGGATATGAGGTGTAAGTAAGGTGGAAGAGAAGTACATGATGTGGAGGAAGTACAAGTACCTTGCAAGTACATTGGGAGATGGGAAGAATCTTGGGTGAATAAAAGTGAATTTTAAATTCACAATGATTGGAAGAATCTAGTGGATAAGACAATGTTCCCACAAGGTGGGAGTTTGTCACATGTGACTTGATGTGACAAGTCAAAGGTTCTAGAAGATGCATGGGAAAAGGGGATTCTATGAGGAATAAAAAATAATTAAAAATTCTTTGGGGGATGGAGAAAGTTGACCAAGGTACTAATTAAGATTAAGTAATCCATAATTAGAAGATAAATGAAGATTAGAAGCCAACTGGCAAAAGTTGGAGGATGTAACACATCCTAATCAAGGATTAGGCATGTGCACATCCCTAATGAAGAAACTAGGAGATGGATTAGGATTAGATGAACATGACATGTGAGGAATTAAATAAATAAATGTAACATTTATTTAATTCATTTGATGAAAAGGGATTAAAGAGGGTAAGGTATTTATTAATTAAATACCTTAGGGATTTGGCAGAATTAAGGATATTAATTAAATAATAGCAGTATTACTTAATTAACGAAAATAAGATGAAAAGGGATGAATTTGGATAAATTAAGTGTCCAAATTTAGATGTCTACAAGCACAGGAGACACCTCTTGGTCTGAGGGATTCACCTCTTCATGGGGCCATTTCATCTTTGGAGATGCATCTTATGGTAATTTGTCATTTGTAAATGACATGTGATTAATCAATGTAGGATTCTCTCGTCATTTTTCAATTGTTTCAAGTGCATCGATGGTTAATACCTTGCACAAATCCCTTATATCATCTTCTTTCACATTATTTTATTTTTCTTGAAATTTTAAAGTTCTCATATTTTTTTCCTTTAGTGAATGTAAATTTCCACTTACTACATTGACCAAGTAGTCTTTGCTCAAATCTAGAGGTTTAAGTTTTGATGTTGGGGTTAATATACTCTCAAATTCTTTATTCAATATGCTTGTAGTCCTAACCTAGTAAAATATGATGACAAACACTTAGGCCTAAGCTAGTTATGAGCCTAATATTAGATATATCTAGTTTAGAATATGGATTTCTAGTTTACAATTTAACTTACAAAACACCCTTGCTTCTACAACTTGGGTGTCAAAAACTCAATTTGTGGAGCACTACTGCTTCCACACTCTAGCTAAGAACTATGGCTTCCAAACTCTTTCTTCATTAATTCTTGAAATTCATCATATTCTTTTATTGTATCGACTAATTCTATCAAAGTTTCTTTTATTCTTTTTATGTTGATAGTTAATTGCTTAAATGTTCCAATGTTATTGGGAAATACAATAACTATTGGCTCCTCTACTAATAGAATCACATCTTTCATAGCAACACTCTTGGTGCACTCTATAGAGGCTTATCTAGCTTTCTCTGTCCTTTTGTGGTATCTTTCTTGTCTTTCTTAGGTTTGTTTCAACCATCTTTCTTCTTCCATGTGTCTTTCAAAAGCCATCTTGATTTCTTCAAAAAATTCTCTCAACCTTTTGTTGTCTCCCTTTGTCATGGGTGTTTTGTATTTAGAATTTCATTAATCATTATATCCATCCTTAATGGCTCAATCTAAATCTACATTGAGGATCACATATCTTCGAGATCCTTTTTAGAATCGACCCATCCAATTTTTCACCCCCTAAGTGCTTAGCCCTCCTCACATAGCATATAACCTATAGTGTGTTATTGCCACATCTTATATACTAAAATAATTGTTATAAAGTAGTATTATTTACTACTAAAAAAGTCCTTATTTCTATAAATTCTTCCTACACACCACTTTCTAGGGTCCTAGTAATAGAACCAAAATATTAACAAATAGATTTAAGGTCTACATTGATTATGTCAAAGAATCAACCCCAAGGTGCTGCAATAGAAAGTGAATTAGAAAGTGTGATAAATAACATTTTCCTATAATAAGACTTCAAACAATTTTATAGATTCATTGACACCATTAGATAGATCTAAACACATATTCATATTAATTATATATATATATATAGCTTGGATAGCTTTCTTACAACTAACTACTTTTCATACACACACACATCCACTCACCTCCATCCTACATTGTGTGTTACATAGATGCACATTAATTCATAGAGAGATGTGTCAATAGGCCTTGCAATGTCTCTTAGATGTGCTTTATCGTGATTGAAGGTATCACGCTTTCTAGTAAGTTTATCTCTTTAGTTTGCGCAGGTTTAGCTACTACTAGTCTTTGAAGCCCTTATGGATTTTCATCGTTGGTCTCTCCATTAAACCACTCTTTCAAATTTACAACCTAATGGATAGTGGTGTGATTTCCCTACAAATAGGGTGTACAATAAGACTACCCATACTCTTCACTAGTTTCAAGTTCATGATATTCATAGAACCCTACTCAAAATAAATTCTAAGTTATTTTTGTTGATAACAAATAAATAATTATTCATATGATTTCCCAAAGCACAACACCCTAATTAAGACCACAGCGGATACTTTAGATACTTAAAATCACATTACTATTTGAAAGGATTTGCATGCAAATATTTCTTTAAGTAAAGATTCCAAGAAAGAAACCACTACATGGATTAAGAATACCATCATATTGGTATGTCTCATATTTGATAGAATAAATTGTCCCTACAAGACTCAAATTCCAAGATTGTTCACACATTTCAGAATACGACTGAGAATGAAAAATGTTTTAGTCGTGTAAATAAATGCAGATCATATAAGCACAAAGTTTATAGTACATACTTGCTCATCTCTTCTTGATCAAGGATTGTATTTTAAACAATGGCTAATAAGACCCACACAACCTTGGGGCTGTTTAAAGTCTCTATTAAACTCAAAAATACTTAGGGCAGCGTATCCATGTATTAAATAACAGTGTATCTATATATTGGGTTTTTTAAAAGAGGAATTATGGAATCGATTAGCTAGTTAGCATTAAGCAAAAGACACTGGATTCATGTTCAAACTTCAAGCAGTCTAGACTGCTCTTGTAATTCAAAGCCTATTTCTTCTTTGTTTCCTTATGATGTCTTAGTTCTAGAATGATAAAGTTACAAAAAGCATTTACCTTAACAACAAGCACATAAGCATCAAGAAGGCCACCATATTTTCCAGTCATTGCAATTCTGACATGGATATTTGAAGACTTCAAATTCAAAAAAACAATCAAATTGTAGCCTAATAAAATCTATTCTTTTAGACTGAAAGATATGGGAATTTGATGCTATACATATTGGATTTGTGAGCTTATCAGTAGGCCCGCTCTGGCAGTCCACTCCTCCGAACAAGGGTTTTGAGCAACATTGCCAACACAAGATAAATTCCAAGCAATTAAGTATAGTGCAAATGAGGGAAAAGATACTTCGGCTACCAAAAAGCCAAAAATATATTGCTAGAAGGTTCCAAGGCAAAAGCTCAAGGAACTCAACAAACACAATGCAAAAGTCTTAAGAAGATTCTCCAAAATATGGTTAAGATTGAAAAACCCCACAGCAAAATATAAATAAAGAAGACCCAAATCCTTCAGAATTCACACCATGAAAATTTCTAGAAAATGCATGAACCAAAAACACACATTTTTGAGAGATGTCCATTGGTGATAATAGAGCAAAATTTGATTGAATCTTTTTATCAGAATCATTGGTATTCAAAACTCTATCAAGTGCTGGTAGAGCAGGGCCTTGACATTACGTATGCCCAAGGATTTTCTACCCATGACAGATTATTTTACTCGATATTGACCAAGGTACTGAAACAAATATGTTCATTGCATGATAAAGTCTATTTGAGAAATTCAAGGCATAAAGTTGTACGAGATGACAAGAATGCTTTGCCATCACATAATTACAGAGGAAATATTACATTATAAGTAAAACAAATTCCATTTATGGTGAATGGTAGATTTCTAAAACTAACATAAAGGAATAGCCATGAGAAATGTGAAACTAGGAACTATATTGCTGAGTGCACATGTAAATGTAGTTGAGGTTTAATTCAATCCTGTGTAGCAGAAACCCTAGTTCCTAACAGTCTTGCTCACAATTGAATTCTGATAATAATATCACAATTTGACACGCTGTGGAAAATACCTCCTACTTATCAACTATAGTCATCCCAACGAATCCAAAAATAATTGGTGCTATAGCCAAAACTAGCTAGTATTTTCCATATAGCAGTGCGAAACCCACACAACAATTACTTCTACCATATGTGCTTTATGAATTAAAAAACCCTTGTCAATCTTCTGTTTTCTCTAAACCCTAGAAAATAAAATATATATTACAATGTTTTTCATGAAATAAAAAATCATGGTCAATGGCAGAAATTAGAGAACAGCAAGGTTTTTACCTTTCGCATGGCTTACAAGGCATATTGAATTGTTCCCGAGAAAACATTTGAAAACATTACAATCCCCTTCGACAGGGACTACAAAAATTCAAGTGAGAAAGCTCATATATTAATTGTATAAGAGGCTAATTGCAAGTCTAAGTAGATTCCTATTCAGACTTTCTATAAATTCATTTTTAAATATAAATCCAAAACCTAAATGTTTGATAAGAGCTTGCAAAGAAACTAAGTTATTGCTACTTGAAATGGAATGCTTAAATCCACTCCAAAATTTAGAATCAAGTAATTACATAATTCAATTCACTAATTGCATTGAGAATATAAATTAAGATGATGTTTAGGCTATTTCAGCTTCTCCTGGTCATCTTCCATCACTAAAGGTTTAAAGTATTTTCTATCAATGAAATAAGCTCCCCTGGCCAAACGAACTGCCCATACATCCTTGGGCTTTCTGTCTAAAATTCTGCAGACAACAGTATGAAGCATGCCTTAACACTGTTTTTATGCATCTGTGGAAGGATGTATTATTAAGAAAATACTCTCCTAAAACAGACAAGTCAAGCATTTTTTTTACTTCTTCATTTCAGATAGTTATTCTGAGCTCATTTAATGATGGACTATCTAAGTTTAATGCTTTCCTAAGTTAAAAAAATGAAAATGGGAATTTCAGAACATGATATTAATCCTGCTCTGCAAAGATAATTTGTTTGCTCCTGAAGACAACAAACCCCCAAATATAAAATGCCTAACCTCCTCCTTATAAAGATCCCAGATCCTAGAAAATAATGTAACTCTACAGTTGAATTCATAAAACTCAATTAACTTTTTCAGTGAAAAGAATCTGTGGAGAAGAAAAATTATAGGTACCTGCCAACATCCCCTGGTTTGATATACCCATCATTGCGGCGCAACATGGGCATGGGCTCCGCTGTCTTTACCATTGCAGGCGCTTCCACCACAATTACAGGCGACCCCACCCTCAATTCTTCATCTTTTATTTCTCCCCCTCCACTCTCTGCTCTCAAATTAATCCTTGTCTTTGCCTCTCTAAAGAATTTTACTGTATTTTTTAGGGCAAATTGGGTTTCTTTCTGAGAATGAAATTGGATGGCGGGAAGAGGGGTGAGAGCAGATTGAGAATGAATTTGGTTGCGAAATGGAGATAATGAATATAACGCCATCACTCTGTTCTCCCCACATAAAAGCCTGCACGCCGTTACATACCAATTAATTGAATAAATGTCGGATTCCAACAATCTAATGTAAGGTCCGACTTCATTTTCTTTTTTATGTACTAGATAAAGAAATAACTGTACGATTGTGACGATGTTATCACTAAGTTGTCTAGTTTGAGCGTATAAAGTTATGTGTTCGAGTTTCTTTAAGAACAGGGATGAAATTTCAATTCGTGACTTCACCTCTGGATTGAAATCAATATAAAAAATATGCTTTTATTACGTTATCATAATTTTTACTATTTTCGATTCACAATTTTTTATAATAAGATTTGGGTTGTAATGTTTTTCTTTTATATTAAAATAATAAGTGTATTTTAGTGTGTAATGGGTATGTCACAGAGGTCATAAAGGTGAATTGTCTAGTCCTTAAGCAAAAGACATGTGTTTAATGTCCAAAGACGATCACTTTGAGTTTAGATGCGGGTTTCATATTAATAAGTTTCATGGTTGTTTGACTATAAATCTATAGGCAAAGTACTTTGTGTGTGACATTTGGAGCTTGCAACATATGAATCTTTCAACATGAAGATACATGGACCAACTAGGAGACAACACATCGACAACAATGTTGATAAATGAACATGTAGGTATGTTGTATATACCTTTGATAAATCCTAGGCTAATGGTAACAGTTTTGATGAAATATTGAATTATGATATCCTTCATTACCCTAATCCTTCTCAAGATAGTAGACATATGAGGGATGAAATATAAAACAAGAGGATAATAATGTGGAGTTGAACTTTTGTAGTTGTCTGAGCTCTTCTAAACAAGAAGTAAATTTTGCATAACCACTTGAAAAGATGGGAATGAGAATGACATTATTCTCCTATAATTTTGTTTTTCTCAATTATTTCTCTATTGAGTATACTTTCTTTATAGTCTAAAGTGTTGGTGTAATTAATTATTTAATTACACTAGCATAAGTTTAACTTGGGCATTATATTTAATTAATTCCTAGGTTACATTTACTAGGAATTAGTTAATAATGGGGTCATCCCCCTTTCCATGTATTTAGGAGATAAGATTCCTTCTAGAATATCATGTACAACTTATCTCAATCACTTCATCATTCCCTAGGTGGTTAGTTAGAGTTTACATGTCACATGTTGTTAGATCAAGACACATAGCAACATCATAATGCATCTTGTATTTCAATCTTGCCTATATAAGGAGGGTTATTGTATTATTTGTATCATACTTTTTCATACTTCATACCTCATCATTTGAGAGGTCTTAATATCAAGCAAGCTCATATTCTTGCATATCCTCTTGTAGAAGGTTTTCATTGTTTCTGCAGGTGTTCTTAGGTGTTGAGCTAATCTTTAACTCTTACATGGTATTAGAGCAATATGAAGCTCTTACATGGTATCAAAGCAATTTGAAGCTCTTACATGGTATTAGAGCCTGGCCTACAAGACCCTTCTCAAATATGAGGATTGAGCTATGACTGTAAGATCTTAGTGATTTTTTAGGTTGTCTTCATATTAGGGTTTTCTTGGAAAGTCACTTTCAGCACATGTTGGAGTAAATTTGAGCTTATATCCAAGTCTAGGGCTGTCGAGAAAGTTATGATCAACTTTTGTTTTACCAAAGTCTAATATTTTATGCCAAAGTTATGAGGGTTTGAAGAAAATCAAGATTTGGGAGTAGCAGAGCTTCTGGTGCACTTTGAGCCCAATTGGACCTCGCCATTAGTTCTAGAGAGCCCAAGAGATGAAAATTGACATATAACACACCTATATTTGGCATCGGTTGTTCATGAGCCAAAAAAAATTACCCAGTAGGTCGTACAACCCGCTAGGTACAGGGTATGCTTTATATTTGTTTGGGGCATATTATATTGGAAAATTCATATATTAAATTTGGAGGTTTTATTTCAAAAAATATATATAGACTTTTTTTTGGATACCATCGTACCCCCAACTGTCACATCCAACAGTATTGTCAACCCGCACCACTCCCTACATTGACCACGGACCGCCGGAGTCACTTTCCCAGCCACCGTTGCCTTCATGTCGGTTACATCCTCCCTCCACCAGCATCTATCCCCCACTAGCTCCTCTCTTCAGGCTCGCAGTCCTTTGGATGCCTAGGGGCTCTGCCACCCATCAGTGGCGCATGGCCTGGCCATTGCCACACCTTCGCTCCGTCGTGGGAGACAGGTGGTCACATGGAGGACCAAGGGCTAGCACCCAAGAGCCCAACATATCAAAATTATGCAAAGGAGATATTGTCGAAAAGCTAGTTCTACATACTTTGTATTGGTGCAGGCCATTTTGTCAGATTTTGCTGCAGGTACAAATCATAGCCATTTGAAGTCAGATACCTTCGAGCTCATAACTTTCAGCCAATTTCTCTTATTTTGGTGATTCAAGTTGTGTTTGGAAGATATTCAGGAGCTCTATCATTGTGTCCATGCACATTTTCCAGATTCAACACCAGGGATTATTTATTTAGTATTTTGCACATTTGGCATTTTGACTTATTACTTGGACATCCTGAGTCCTGGAGAGGTTTTATCAGTTTGGGAAGACTTCATTTGCAGTATATATCATATTTGGGAGTTTCTAAAGGATATTGTCTTTGTAATTGTGGAGATCTATCATAGTTAATTATGGGGTTTTCATTTCATCTTGCTTTGATCATGTTGGAAAGGGGAAACTATAAACAATGGAGAAATGGTATCATCGCACATCTTTGATGGCTTCATTCGTTGCCACATTTGTATAATCTTGTTCCCCCTCCTGGCACTGATAATAAGAAATTTGCTTGGAATTGCAAAAGGGATCATGTCTTAGGAGTCATTGCAATGCATATTGATGTTTCCACTTTGAAAAGTGTTGATCATTGTGATTTCCCTCATACTTGTTGGACTAAAATTTGGGAGATACATGGACATCTAATACTCAACCATTCTCAGATGATCCTATTTCAGATTGTCTTGTGCCTCTTCATTTTTTAGAAAGGATACCCTATGATGCAAATACTATGCAGGAGCTTGAATATTTGGAATACTTTGAATCCTCAGATGAGGATGACAAGGGTTCTTCAGATGTTGCTTCTCCATCAAAGATAGTTGATGTACCTTCACCTTCAGTGATTCATTGTGCAGATTCATTGATTGAGGCTCCTATCATTCCTATTCAACATGAACATTCTCATGGTGGTGATTCATTGAGCACGTCCAGTGATTCATTACTACAAGTATCTGATTGTCTTCCTAATTGAGATTCCTATCTATCAAATATTGCATCCTTGTTTGTGGAGTCTCACATTTCATATTTGGAGGACACATTTGAGGGAATATCTCTCCTATTTGATGGCAACCATTACACAACAGTTGTCAAACCATCATGGTCTTTGGATATTGTTCAACATCAATTTCCACATTGTCCTGGTTTGTCACCTTCTACATTGATTGGGCATGTACCTGATTTGATCGTGGCATCTTCATCTTCATCAGGCAAGGAGACACAAGAGCAGTTTTCAGAGACATCATCAACATCCATAGTCATCCTTTCTTCCTTCAATACCTATCTGAAATGGGAAGCATACCTACATTTGTACATGGTTTTGTTTCTTCCAAAAGGGAGACAAGTTGTTTGTCGACATTGGATCATGTTTTTTCTTCAGGTACATACCATTTTTGCAGGTGATCACATATTCTGGGGGGGGCTATATAGTCTCTCTCTTTCCCTCCTACGGGGGGGCTATTGATTGTATTGTATCTATGTGACAAATGGTGTACTTGAGGGGTATCATGGATTCCTCCATCCTTCCTCACTTATCTGCATTTCATCTCCTTTTTAGAGAGGGGTTTTCTTCCCACTAGGTTTTCCCCTTTCCTCCATTTGTGGGAGATTTGTTGCATTCCATTCTCATTTGTAATGGGTACCTAAAATGGCCATCATGTAGTCAGGACCCATCATCATTGCATAATAATTGCATTTTCATTTCCTCCCTAAGTTGCACTTATGGGGAGGTGTTGGTGTAATTAATTATTTAATTACACTAGCATAAGTTTAACTTAGGCATTATATTTAATTAATTCCTAGGTTGCATTTACTAGGCATTAGTTAATAATGGGGTCATCCCCCTTTCCATGTATTTAGGAGATAAGATTCCTTCTAGAATATCATCTAGAACTTATCTCAATCACTTCATTCCTTAGGTGGTTAGTTCGGGTTTACATGTTGTTGAACATGTTGTTAGATCAAGACACATGGCAACGTCATAATGCATCTTGTATCTCAACCTTTCCTATATAAGGAGGGTTATTGTATCATTTGTATCATACTTTTTCATACTTCATACCTCATCATTTGAGAGGTCTTAATATCAAGCAAGCTCATATTCTTACATATCCTCTTATAGAAGGTTTTCATTATTTTTGCAGGTGTTCTTGGGTGTTGAGCTAATCTTCAGCTCTTACATGGTATCAGAGCAATTTGAAGCTCTTACATAAAGTAGATTGATAGTGTTTACTTAGAGTCATTTTGAAATGAGTTAGATTGTTTGTATAAATTAGTAGTATCAATTATAACAATTATGAACCAAAATTTAACACGCTTGTTACTTTCTCATTGTGGCTTTTTAATATTTCTATGTTTCTTAAGTTCAAAATTTTGTTACTATTATTATACTCTAGGATAAAAGCACAAAGTTGTGTCACACTTTCGACCAACTAAATAGTTCTGAGCGAAATTGTTTCAACCTAAACAGTTTCGGTTGAATTAGTTTCACCCAAAACCACATGGCCTATACGTGACACATTGAAATTCAGGCGAAAAACTTTCGCCCGAAATCATAAAATTTGAATTTTTCCCTTCGTCACATCAAAATATGGCTATTTTATGTGCGAGGTTTTGATAGAAAGGGTTTTGGTTGAACCCTTTCTATCAAAACTGTCTATGTGGCATCCTAGTTGGCAACGACACAGTTTTTTTCAAAATTTTCTGAAACTTTCAACTTCAACTAAGTATTTCTTTAGCCGAAATGTTTTTTTTAAAAGAAAATACCCTTTTGTTGATCTCAGAGTGGTGAATCCAAATATGTAATTTTTTTAATATTTTGATTAATTTAATATATTTTATTTTTAAAATAATGCAAGTAGGTTGTCAAAGTTAAAAAAAGGTTGATTAGAAATTTTAAAAAATAGTAAAACATATTACAAAAATTTGAAAAATATATGGTGCACTAGAGGAGAGAATTCGTTTTAAAAGAGTATAATTTGTTTTTTGAAAATAATTTTAAAAATAGACAATAGTTGACGTCAAATGAAAATTGTAAAATTCTGACAAGTTTGACTTTAAAATGTTATTACGAGAAAAATATAAATCAAAATTTCAAAAAAAAAAAGTCATGCACTAGATATTGAAGTTACCTATTTGGAGAAAAAAAATTAGGAGAAAATGAAGTTTTTTTCTATTTGTTCCTTGACATCAAGTGAACATCACTTTTTCCTGAAATTTTTAGCATTCCAAAATTTGCTCTTAAATTGATAAAAAATAATCAAAGCAATTTTTAAAAAATATGAAATATTACAGGAATAAACTTCATCAATATTTCTACATTTCATTAGTTTACATCATTTTGAAATTCAAAACATAAAGACCACTTTTATGTGGTCGAAGTTCAAAATTTGTTTTGTTGTTGGTTGATTCCTTTTATAAAGTGTGACACATGTTTGTACTTTTACCCTCTACTTAGCCTTGTGTTTACTTGTAGTCATTTTACATTCTCATTGACCTTATAAGTTTAAGATGAGGGCATTTGTGCATCACCTTTGGATTCATACATTTTGGAGTAGATTCTTAGACTCACATTTGTCAAAGAGTGAAAACCATAGTCAAAACTTTAATTGTATAGTGAAACTATTAGTTTTTTTTTTAATAGTGTTTTTTTGAAAAGTGAAAAGAAGGTAGAGACCATGTGGCATTATATGGTTAGCCATGCTTGATTTCTAGTGTATTTGTGTAGATGTTTCCATTCTTTAAAATATATATATATATAGCCTCTAAGTAATTTTATCATGTAGGAAAAATATTTTTGTAAAAAATACTAATACATGCTTTTTGTAGACAATGAAATTCATCCTATTAGTGGAAAAAGGAAGAAGATTCGATAAGAGGTAAGAAATAAATTCTATTCTTCATAGAAGGTATTGGAGAGATTTAATTTTCTCAAAGAATATTTAATGTTGCACCATATGTTTGAGCTTGATATTGTTATTACGTCATGATGGTTGAAATGAGACCTTCTTTTGTAATGAAGCAAAATGTTCATAGTTTTTAGTATGCTAAATTCTGGTTCATTGGTGTCTCACTAGATATATTGAAAGAAGTATTAAATTTGTTCAAGATATACACTATTTGCACTAATTAAAAATTATTGATATCAAAGCAAATATTAGGCCAACAATGGTCATGCAAATAGAATTAACTTGTTCTTTTGAAGAGAAGGAGAATATTTATTGCAAATGCAAAAAAAAATATTTGTTTTGTCATTCTTAAAATTCATGCATTGTATATTGCATGTGCAAGAACAAGGAGTTACATATGGGTGTCAGACTTAAGAGGTTGTATTTCTAAAATGGCAAAGGCCAATACATTTACTTTTGTACCTACTTGCAAAGACCCAATATCTTTTTCGAATCCCTCATATCAAAAGTAAATTATGTCTCAAACTTAATTTCCTAGGAGAAGAACATTTTGTCATGCCTAAAAATAAACATCTAGGTACATTTTACATAATTTTTTATTTTTGAGGTTAAGGATGTTTGATCTCTCAACTAATAGATAATTTTCTCGTTGGTTAAGGTTCTCTCTCCCCCCTCTCCCTGGATCTTTTTCCCTCCCTCTATCTCCCTCTCTTTTTCTCTCACTATCCCTCTCTATCTCCCTACATATCTCCCTTTATGTCTCTTTACCCATCTATGTCTATGTGTGTATATATGTACTCTCTCTCTCCCATATTTTATCATCCTTTTTCTATATTAATCTCTTTGTCTCTTTATATATCTCTATGTTTTTCTTTATCTATTTTCCCTCTCTCTTTCACTTCTCTATCTCACTCTCTGTGTTTATGTGTTCATCTCTTTATGTAGGGGTACCATACATGTCCTATCAATATTTCTCACTATCCTCAATAATATTCATGATGCAATCACTTCAAATTTGGGCGATTTCTATTGAAGGTCTAATTTTGATTATAAAAATTGCCTATAAACAACATTTCCTGTGACAATTACCTATTAAAATTGCCCTTAAAAAATTAAGACATTTTTTAATTATCTATATATATAAGAATAGTATTATAAAATAATTGGTAATTGTCCCTCAAAAAAGGTGTACATAATAAGTACAAGGATATTTGAGATGAGTTGTTCCATATTCCCACACTAGCTCAAAGCATGTCAATTAAAATTGGTGCAATTGAGTTGGGGGTTGCTCACATATTTTGATTTCTTGCTAGCAAAGTACAAAGTTGCCTCTATCATATCCTCTATCAATGAACACTTATTATTTCCCATATCAATAATACCTTAACTTAATACCAATCATTTATTGCTTATGCATACTAATATCCTTAATTCTTTGTGCCCATCAAAAGCCACAAATGACATGTCCTTGGTGGTGACAGCCTTCAACCTTTAATAATATTTTCAACTTTCCCTCTGATTTGACTCTTTATAATTGTTGTTATCATTAAAATAGAAATTATAAATAGAAAATATGAATAGTTGAAATGGATTTCATCATCTTGGGCTGCTATTATGGTGTGTCAACCATTGATTCCCAATATATATATATATATATCATTCTTTATTTTCCTTATATCTCTCCACTTCTATATTCATCTCCCTCTCCTCCCTTTCTTTCTCCCCTTTTCTCTCTTATTATATCTCTTTATTTATCTCTCTACCTCTATATTCATCTCTCTTTATTTCTATCTTTGTATCTTACTATCTCCTCATCTTTACTTCTCTCTTTGTATCTTACTCTCTCCTCATCTCCTCTCTCTCTCTTTGTATGTATGTATTGCTCTCTATATATCTCCCCCTCCCTATTTATCTCTCTATCTACATTCTACTCTATCTCTCTCCCTCTCTATTTCTACACCTCTTTGTGTATATATTGCTCTCTATATATCTCCACCCCCCTCTTTATATGAATAGTCTTATAAAAAAAATGGTAAATAATACCCCAAAAAAATAGGTGTATAATAAGTACATGGATATTGGGAGGTGATCCATATTCCTACACCACCTTAAAGAATGTCATTTTGGAGTTGATTAAAATTGGTACAGTTGAGCAAGGGATCACTCACATATTTTGATTCCTCATTGGCCAACTACAAAAGTTGCCTTTGTCATGTCCTCTATCAATGAACACTTATTTTTCCCATATCAATAATGTCTCAACTTAATATGGACCATTTTTTTCTCATGCATACCAATATACCTAATTATTTGTGACTATTAAAAGCCACATATGGCATGTCCTTGGTGGTGATAGCCTTCAAACTTCAACAATATTTTCAACTTTCTCTTTAATTTGACTCTTTCTAATTTTTTTTATTAAAATAAATTATAGATAGCAAATATGACCGGTTGAAATGACTTTCATCATCTTGCACTATTATTATGGTATGTCAATGATTGATGTCTAAAGCCAAGCTTCTTCCTCATAGAGGGAAATATCAATGACATTATTTTGAGTTACCTTCTAACCCAACATTGAAATAAAAATATTCTCTCAAATATAGTGTATTTTTCTATCTTCTCTCTCTTTCTATCTCTCTTTCTCTCTTCCTCTCTCTATTAATCACCCTCTTTATTCGTCTCTCTTCTTCTATTACCACCCTCTCTCTCTAATTGTTTGTCTCTCTTTCTATATTTTCTCTATCTCCCCATATATTCCTCTATTTATATCAATCTCCCTCTCTATTTTTTTCTCTTCCTCTATCACTCAATCTCTCAATCTCTCCTAATTTATATATATCTTCTTCTCACTCTTTATTTTCCCTATCTCTATTTATCTCTCCCCCCTTCTCTCTCTTCACTTATCTTACTCTCATAATCAAGTTTGGAAGATTTATGGTTTTAGTCTAAAATGACATCTAAAACAAACAATTTTACAATTTTTATTGAACTTTTTATCTCTAGTGGTTAAGTTGTAGAATTTTTTTTATTTGAGGTAATCATGATAGCTAAATTTAGAGGTTTTGTGATGTTATTGAACTAACAACTAAGTTTTAAAACCTTTATGCTAGGTCCATTTGAAACTTGAAGATTTTTGGTAATATTTCAAATTTGGCAATCAAATATGAAGGATTTTTTAGTGAATTTATTATAAAATTATTTGATAGTTAAATATGAATATATATTACAAAATGATTTGGTAGTTAAACATGAATATTTATTAAAAATGTTTTGGTAGTTAAACATGATTATTTTCATTTTGTTAAGCACTTACTTGATGGATAAAAAGGTAAATGATCAATCTTTACAAAAAGTTATCTTATCCAATATTTTCCTTCCATATTCTCTATTTGTATATAATAGAAATCCTTTCCCCCTTTCACATCTAACACTATAATGCCATGTTTAGGTAAAAACCATATTTAATAATGATGGTAGCATATTGTTTTGGTTTCGCTTTACCTAATATCATTTTATTAAAATTAGTAGAAATCAATTTTATCTCCTTATGCAAAGGATCAATTCTATAGGAATTAACTAGTCCCTACTATAGTAGCTATATAATTTGAGGATCACATATTTTGATAAGCCAATCAACAATGGAGAGGGAAAATAAGAAATGAGTGAGTCATATGTGTGACCTTACAGAGATGGTAGCTCATAAGCCATATGCTTGGAAGAGTTGCTATTGGTCTTGTAAGCATTGTTCCTGCCTCCTTGCTAAACACCACTAATATAGATGTCATTCTCAACATTTTAGATGAAATTCAAGATAAGGAACTAAATGTAGCTTGCAATAACAATTGCTTCATGCAACACCAAACACACCGTAGAGAAAGGACATTGTAATAGCTTGCAATGTAGGGACATTGTAGAGTAGTTCAACTAATCATATAACACTATTTAATACCTAGGATGATAGATAAGTGTGTGTTGTAAAGAAATTATGGGTAGAAAATATGATCAATTGAGATGAATTTCATCATGTTGTGTTGCTATTATGAAATGTCAATCATTATTCCCAAAGTGAGGTCACTCCCTTTCATGGAGGGAACCCCTTTGGCATAATTATGAGGATATAAAAATTTATTAGTTTATAAGCAATTTTAAGATACACAAATTTTTAGGTCCATTTAGGTTGAAGGGAAAAGAAAAATTAAACTTGTAAAAATGATTATTCTTTAAAAAAATCATAGAAAAAAGGAGAGGTTGAAAAAGTACAGTTATTTTGACCATATAATGAAGGGGGTATACACAATTTGTACCTACTCTATATAGTTGGTCAATATATTTTTTATATACTTAAATTAATAGAGGATCATGTCTTAACCCTCAAGCATACACACAAAGAGCTTCAAATCCTTTCACTAGATTAAGGTTTACCATCAACACAAATTTCTAACAAAGGAAAGTCCTAAATTTTGGTTCATTGTTGTACAAATTACTATAATTTCATTTTTTATTTATAAAAGTGGTGTACTTGTAATTATAGTTAAAGTACCATAACTTTTTTTTGTGGAGATAAACTAAAAAGTAGTGAATTATAATTTCAAGTATACATGAAGAATATGGAGAACCCTTGTCTAACATGTCTTAGAATATTCTACTATAGTGTATGGTTAATAATGGTTTCCCCCTTGGCTTCTCTAGTTTCCATATCACTTTTGCAAGATTTCATATATGTCTAACTCATTTATTTCACCCTCCCATCCTTAGGGTAGTCTAGGGCCAAATTCAAGCTTGTTGCAACTTAAGTTTGTAATTGTTGGTTAGGATAGCTCCCAAACACATCCAAAAAATTATCCTAAAGGTTTACAACAAGATAACTCCTTATAAATCAATGTTATTTTTCATATTGATTTTATGTAATCTATATGCAATTTTCATTGAAGTTATACCCTCATTTCCTATTATGTGGGTCATATCCTCTTTGAACAGTATATACTTTTATAGGTTAGAAAATCATAAGAGTCCCATGACATTAAGTTATCTAGGGTTAGAAACCTTCAAAAGGGTTTTTTCTTATTCACATTTCATGACTCCTAGTATGTCAATATGTTTCTCAATATATCTAGCTAACAATTCATGGAAAAAACCTTGGTCCTCTCTCACCATACTCAAGATTTCAAAAAATTTGAACAAGATTCCTTTAAGGTCCTAGTTTGGGTGGAACTCTGTGGTCTCCTTGTACCTTTGTGGGACTTCTTAGAGAAAATTATCTAGCATCTTATACATTTTATATGCCATTACTTAGTGAAAAAATTCACAAATCAAACCATAAAAGGGTTTGTGTGGAGGTGGACCTCACCTTTTAAAATAATTTATTGAGATTCATGGGCATATATTGTATTTTCATAGAAAGTCACCTATATCAACCTCCCTAATACTTTATTTATATGCCAAGCCATTCACCATAAAATTAGGAATTTCCCACCTATGCCTAAGCAACAATTCAAACTAAAATATCGCACTTTACCTCTCTTGTGCAAGATTTTGGGTGGACAAAGGTTGGTAATAAAAAAATAATTATGTTTAGACACCCCAAACTCATTAAGTATATCCCAAAAAGCATAGTAAATTTGGAAGAATGAGACTGCTATTCTAGCCTAAAATATCTCAATAGAATTTTTAAAGGATACTTGTTGTGGCACTTTGTCTTAGTTGAGGATTGTCTATTTCCACCACATGGTTGTTGAGACCTCTCTTATGAATTCTTGACCTTCTAAACCTTCTCATAGTCCATCTAGTATGGAGGAATTGTCACGAGGAGATTTCAACAATAAGAATAACTTAATTTCACTAAAATATTAAATTTCCTTCCACATCAACACCCTATATTAGTGTTGCAATGAGCGGGAGTAGGAGTTCAAGTGGGAGCGAGAGTTTGAATAGTGATGAGGGAGCTTCAAAGGATAATGGTGATATAGACGCAGGAGTCGGTGTTTGCTGGTTGCAGGAACCTCTTGTGGGGTTGTTGGAGGCCTTTCTATTTGGGTCCCCTCTTAGCATTTTGTGTAGTTCGGTCCTCTATGGATTGTGTAGTGAGGTGGAGTAGGAGCAGGGGTGTGGATCCATTTTCTAATGATGACAGAGATGGTCTTTTTGAGGCAGAGCTTCCTGCTTTTTTGGGTCTTTATGATGTTGCTCGGCCCTAGTTGCTTTTTCCTGGCATGGGGCTCTCTGGTTGGTTTCGGCGTACTCTGGGGTTGAGGGTGGTGTTTTTGGGCTTCATTCGACTATCTGGTGCTATGTTTGGGCCACTGCCTGGGAGGCTATTTGCAGGAGTGAGTTCTATCATCTATTTTGGTGGCTCTGTTCCTTCCCTAATTGTCATGTGGTGAGGATCCTGCTCTTGGGCTCTTAGTAGCTTCATGGTGCAGTTTTCTTTGGGGTTAAGCTCTCTTCTGTCTCTTTTCTTTTTTGTTTGGGCTTCAGGGGCTATGGTTCTTTGGTGCATGATAATGACTGATATGATCAATAATGGCCTAGGTTTTGCTTTGTTGGTGCATGGTCTTTTGTGGCCCCTTTGTTGTTTGGTTAAGGAATTACCTTTGTTCTTTGTGGGAGGGTTTTTTACCCTTCATTTTGTTTGTGTTTTGTGGGTTGGGCAGAGTTTAAATCTATTTCTGGATTCTCAATTTTTTTTGCTTCTTAAGGAAGTTGTTTTCATGGTTGTTGATCTTGTTCTAGAGCAACCTATTAATTACTTAAATTTTTCGGAGGTTGCTGGTCTTTTGAAGTTTTTTTGTGTGGCTCTTGGCCTCCCTGGTGTTTCCTGGTGGAGTTATGGCCCTAGTGTGTTGGGGTTCAAGGGTTATTCTTGGGTTGTGTAGTTACAATTTTTTATTCTAGAGGCTTAGATGATTTTGGGTTATGTTCGATAGGTTGAAGTGTGTTTTTCTTTCCTATACCTGTACCTTGCTATGCCTAAAGAGGTTATGATTGTCCTTCCTTCTAAAGCTTTTTCTTTCTCTTTGGATCTATAGGTGGGGTCTTCTATGGAGGTGGAGACTACTCCCATTGAGGCAAAGCCCTCTTCTATTGAGGTGGAGATGGTTGTTGTAGATTTGGTGGAGGTTTTGGTTAGCTTGTTCCTATCGAGGTGGAGCTTGTGTGGGAAGTTGAGTGAATGCTTTGTAGGTTGGGGCTCTCATCTCTTCTTCTCCTATATAGGGGAGCTATCTCCTATTAAGGTGGAGGTGGGAATGACTCTGGTGGGGTGCTGCTACAAGAACGTTGATGTGCTTCAGTGTTTCGGTGTGCTCTCTAACTCCCCTATTGAGGTGGGGACTTTAGAGTTACTGGTGCTTTTTATTATGGGTATGGGTTTGATGGTGTTATTCACCATTAAGTTGTCTCTTTTTATCAAATCAGTGATGTCTTTCTTGAGCAATTGGTTTGTTGATGCCTGGTTGATGAAAACGGTTTCTATGCTTACCTGGTTTGTTGATGCCTGGCTAATGCAGACAATTTCTATGTTTACCTAAGGGTTTCAGGTCCTAGTTAAAATCTGGTTGATAAGGGACCTCATCCCTCTCTTTCTTATCTGATGTAACTTGTGTAGTCATGTCTTCTTGATAACTGATGCTTCTGTTTGGTTATTGATTGTATGTGAATTATCTTATTTAAAGCATGCTTGTCTAGGTTAGGGTTACAGAGCCCTTTAAAACCATTTGTAATGGGTTTCGGGGCCCCATCAAAACCTATTTTTCCCATAATAAAAAACACCCTATATTAGTGTAGTGTCAAAAATGATCACCCTTGACAATTTCACACTAGATTTAGCTCCCTCCTATGTGCTTGGACCTAATTATGTATTTAATTACCTATTTTATTTAAACATCCTTAGAAAATAAAACATGAGAAATGAAATTATGCATTTTATATTTTTGCCTCAACACTTTTGGCCCTGAAAAGTATGGGTCTAGTCTAGGGTGCCCCATGCCCTAGACTAGCCAATTCAAGATCAAATTCACAATTCAAGTTCCTCATTGTTGTCATTTTTTAGATCCATGTCAGTGCTATAACTTTCCTTTTTTATTTGCACACTAAATTACATTTTCAGATCTAGGTTTATTTGTCAAATAGGCTTGTCAAATCACACGTCAAATTTATCATCCTCACAACTCAAAAATAAATATAAATCCTAGGAGGTTGGCTCTCCCTTGTGGCAGCAAGCTAATCATAAAATCCTAGTCAATTTAGGTTTGAATGTTGAGTCAAAGTGAAAAGGAGATAATCTTCATTATCCTAATTGGATTTAGGATCACTTTTCCTACTCAACATTTTGGTGAACTTGACATATCTTGCACTTGCAATTTTCTAATTTTTTATTGCATAAACTCTAAAAATTAATTCGAAACTTAAGTTCTTTAAAGATCTTGCACTTTTATTTTTTTTCAAAACTATGCATTTGCATTTTTTGTCCATTGTACATCAAAATAAAAAAATTGCAAATAATTTGAATTAAATCACATAATTTTAGATCTGATTTTTCCTTGTTTAGGGCTTAGATATGAGTAATTTTCATTGGGAAATTCAATAGCAATATTATTTTATCATTTATGCATGCATATCTTAGTGAAAAACATAGAAAAAGTGGAAAAAAGCATAGTATTTTCATTTCAAAAGATCAAAAGCATTGCTTTTGTGTATTTTTTGGAAAAATCGGTCAATTATAGTATTTCAATGTCTAAAATCACCATTTGAATATATTCAATTGCTCTAAAAATATAAATTTGTATGCATACATGTACTTCATATAGAAAAACTAGGTTTTCATGCATTTCTAGAATTATGTTTACCCCTAGACCTAAACCTCTAGAACTTGAGACCCTTAAACACTGTTGATGGTTTCCAAATCAAAGTTTTTCTAAAAATACCTATCTCATCTATGACACATTGCGTCCCTATCTAGTCAGTTTCAGCTAAAAAATTCTATGAAAATCCCTGTCAGTGTTCTCTTTCCATATTTGGTTTCTATTATGTTCCTAGTCTGAAAGAATATTGATTTTGTTGTGCATCATTATTTTGATCAATAGGATAAACAACACATTTTATTTTCAAAGATGTGGTTTTGATATGGTAAAGCATGGATTATCTACCTATTATTTTACTACCTATGAGAACATTGTGAAGGAACGAAATAAAATCATTAACACATTTATTAACACCACTTTACCTAATCTCCATTCTTCTCCCACTATCTCTCCTGATGGTGAGGGTATTTTTCTGTAAGATGATTCAATGATTGAAAATCATGACAATCATGTTAGTTCTCCCAATATCTCTCTTACTTGTGAGAGTATCTTGGCACAAGAGGATCCAATCATTGAGAATCATGAGAGTCATGTTTATTTCCCTCCCAATACCTCTCCTACTTTGGAATATATTGTGGCACAAGAGGATGAAATCATTGATACATTTTCAAATGCTAGTAATATGCCTTGCATAGATGATGGTTCAAAATTGGCATTAGGTCCTCCATTGATAGAAGATTTCCAACAAGTTGAAATTATACTCACATTTGATTATTGGACCTCCTAAAACTCCTCTTTAATTATTGGACCTCCTAAACCACATCTCATTATAGGACCTCCCAAACCTCATGGCCATATCCTAAACTTTACAAAACAACTCACTAGTAACCATGTGCAAAAAGATGTGTTGAAGCAACCAATTTATCATGCAGTTGCTCACACATATAACACTAGAAATAATAAGCAACCAAAAAAAACACCAACATCCATTTCATTACCCCAATTGTATCTCCCACCCCCACCTAGCCTTCCTCATCATAGTGATTAATAATATTATCTTGTTGAGCAACTTCATAATATTCCAATCAAAATATCCCTTTGGGATTTGATTCAAACATCACCTACATACCATAGGATGCTTCAAGAGGCTTTGTAGAAGATTGATATCTCACCTTCTATCAAACTGAATGATGTAGCAAGCTTGTTTGATCGTATGCAAGCAACAAAGTTAGATATTACATTCCCTCAACATGAGTTACCTTTGCATGAGATCCAAAAAAAACATGAGGCTCTAATGATAATAGTTTCTATAAATAAAACTAGGATTAGGCGTACTCTCATTGATAATGGATCAAGT
>VDFB02321154.1:0-147305 GCA_007258455.2 Sequoia sempervirens
TTTTATTTTAGGGTGCTACGCTTAACTCGATGTTAGTCTTCCGCTTAACTTGCTTTCAATAAGGACGCATGCTCGCACGATGTCCATTTTAGATTAGATGTTTCAGTTAAACTGAGGGTAGTTTCCCAGTTAACTGTATAGTTTACTTAATTAGGGTTTGGCGCATTGCTTGCATGCATTGCAGGAACTATAGATAACACAAGGTGATTTTAGGGTTCCCTACACCTTGATGTATATAAATAAGAGCTTACGCTCATTTGTAAATAACTTTTGCTTGAGAGAGAAATATATGCTGTGCCCACCTTGCCCTCAATATTGCTCTTTTTCGTATTTGTTCATGTGTCTTCACTATTGCAATTGATTGTTATACCACATAGGGTTTCGAAAGATTGTGATGCTGAATTCTTTCCATAGATTAGATATATCTGTTTGAACATCTTTATCATTGAAATCAATTGTTATACCACCTAGGGTTCCAAAAGATTAAGGTGATAAGGCTGTTTTGTGTTAATTTACCATTGTGATCGATCATTATACCACCTAGGGTTTCGAGAAGTTGTAGCGATAAATCTGTTTTGTGGATCTTTATCAATATAATTGAAGGTTATACCACCTAGGGTTTCGTGAGATTATAAAGATAAAGGCTGTTCTGTGAAGGCTTTGCTGATTCGATCAAGTGTTATACCACCTAGGGTTTCGTAAGATCGTCTTAGTAAATTCTTAAATCTGTTGTGCCCAATAAGTTGGTTTAGATTGAGATGATAGTTGTGCCACCTTGCCTTCAAGTAGAGAGTCTAAACCCGCTTATCGTCAGATAGTCAAACCTTGCTCCGTTTCCTCTTGCTCTGTTTTCCTGAGGAGATTGGATAGATATAAGTTGTAGTTTAGTTGATTTGCAAAACCAGAGAAAACTCAACTGCAACGTAAAAGTTCTTTCAAGAAAGTCTTGTGCCTCTAGCAGCTGAAACAAAAAGACAGGAGGTAGTTTTAGCTTATTTTTCCTTTGCAAAGTATATTTGTCAAAGCACATCGAGGGAGCTTCCCCTCCATAATTCGAAGAGCACTCATTGCGTAGTGTGCATAGGCTGTTCATAACAACTTGTACTCCAGAGGTGTTAGTTGTTATGCCAACACTGTATGCTTGAGCACTTTCAGCAAAATCTTGACCTCCAACAAGCTGGGCGCCCCTGAGCTATACTTGCGCTTTTGGGCTTTTCCTTTGAGAAATCTCCCTGATTTGATCTTTAAAACTCTGTTTCGATCATAAAAATGACCGTCTGCAATATGAAATGTCGTCTGAGATGCTCCTCCATCGTGAAAATCTACATTTTGAGTCTCTGCTTCAGGTTTTGACCAATATAACTGACTTTGACTGACAAACTATTGACAAAAACTCCATGCTTGACATTACCCAAAACTGTGTTTTACAACAAATTAGCAAGGTTTAGACTTTTAAATGCAAAATGCCTTGATGAAGCAAAAAATTTGGTTTGGGTACAACAATCTGGATTCTTATTGTAATCAACTTAGAAGTTTATTAAATATACTGGCAAACTGGAGATTCAATGATTTCAATCTTTTACGGAGTTATTTGAATTTATTTAGAATTTACATCATTTATTTGCAAAATCGCCATTCCTCAGTTTATGCAAAAACGTCCAAAAACCCAAAACTTCAGAAAAACAGCAGAAACTTTTCAGATTCAGAATTAAGGGAAACTTAGGGTTTCTACACATTTCCCCTCCTATCTCTAGTATGTTTGAACTTTGAAGCCTCGTATTCTATTGAACACACCTTCCAGCATCTTATAGTACTTGTTGTGAACAATGCTGAACTTAATGTTACGGTTTGTGTTCTCTGAACAATGCTAACTTGAGAATTAGAAGTCTAAAGTCAAATAAAAATGAGTACTTATGTGGTCATTTTGAGGAGCAACATGCAAGATTCAAAGAGCAGCTTTGCGGAAAGAACCAGCTTACACAAACCAAGCTAATAAGGTTGTTGAGTATGAGTAATAGTTGACACTATTGATGGCTCAGTGGCAAACATAACATGGTAGAAACTAGAAGAGATCAATTGAAGGAAGGTTGCAAGAGGCTGTTCACAGGGTGAAATGAATGCTTTGAGAAGGTGTATGCGCTTAGAGCTGAAGTGAAGTGGTTGAAATCAAGTGGAATAGCCTCTTCATGTTCACAATCAGCTGGAGCAACTGTATCTGCCAGGGCTTTTTCTCATCCTCCATCTCCTTGATACTATATTTGGGTCATGTTGGAGGGGACCCCAACTTGTTTAGGAGGGATAAAAATAGATACTCGTGTTCTTAATGACATTAAGAAGTAATATATTTTGTACTGGACTTAGGTTGGTGATTGTTTTATTTTTGGCTTAGGTAGCATACTATTTTTTTTGTTATTTATGGTTTACTCAATGGTTATGTCATAACTGACAACTGCTTGGTCAACCAACTCATAAATAGTTATATGAATGCTGGGGTAGGGGCATTAATGTGACAGGTCGTCCCTCTACCAAGATTTTAACTGTACACTACCTCATATTATAAAGCTGTTGTTCTATCATATTCTGTGGTGTTATTATGCTCATGGCATGTGATTATATTCCTGGAAGTTGCATTCTTTGGTATTATAGCCCACTGCTGGAAATGGTGTAGTCATTTGTGACCATATAAAATTTTACATACTCAAATATTTTGTTGCTGTGCTAAATTTGTAGGATTGGTAATGATGACAAGGAAACGGTTTTGAAACGGGCAGAGAAGGATCTGAATGGGGTTAGTAGGCAGCATCTCTCACGGGTTGCTAATGAGTTGCAAGGCAATGCCAATGATGCATGGAAGCTTAGAAGAGCATTTTCACCTGGGGTTTGTTGAACCTGTTTGTTAATATTTGAGAAACCATTTTGGGATTTTCTGAATTTTTTATTTAGTGATACATTTATGTTCTTTTGGTGGGGTGGTGTTGAAATTGCACAGATTCAAGAGTATGTAGAAGCAGCGACCGTGCTTGAATTTTGTAAGAGCGGGAAACTTTTGACCCTTGCAGATCTCAATAATGAGATTTCAAAGCTTGGTGATTCATCTACTAGCCAATTCAAGATCAACATTCTGGATTATCTTTTAGGGGTAAGTATAAGACATCTATGTTCTTGTATATGGATTCACAGATATGTTGGAAGACTTACTCTAATATTTATTGTGCTTTGTTAGATTGGAGATTTGACAGGAGAGCTCATGCGGTTAGCCATTAGTCAGGTGGCTGGTGGAGAGGTGGAGACAGCAAAGAGAATTTGCAACTTTGTTCGAGATCTTTACAAGGAATTAAGTCTTGTTGCTCCAATTATGGATGATAATTCTGACATGAACAAGAAGATGGAAATAATGCTTCAGAGTTTGGTGAAAATAGAGAATGGTATGAACCACCCAGTTCTCTCCTAGTATAAAAAGCTAATGTGTGAATTTGTATACATTGTCCTAATATGATTGGTACTGTATGCTTTTGTAAGCCTGCATTAACATTTTGTCTTAGCTGTTCTTTACAATCCGTAACATCTTTGTACAAGAAGGTTAGACCTTTCAGAACAGTAGTAAGATCACCCACATATAATGACCCTCTTTATGAATAAACAGACAGTTGAGAATTACTTGTCCCCTAGTAAGTGGCCATGGACTTGGTATGCATGGTTCATTTAAGAATCCCGAGTTAGAAAATGAGGCATTTTAGTAGTATGTGGTAGAGTTCAATCTTTTCTAATCTTGAATGGCTCAGTGCTCAAGGCAATTCTTTACGTTAGATTTTTAGGAACTCTATGGAGATCCTAATATGGGGCTTTGCTAATTAAAAATTAAAAGTTTATCCATATGGTTCCCCGTTAGCATCAATTAACTGGTTGCTTAGTGTAATAAATCCCAGACCACTTATGATAATTGAATCTTGATTGTCATTGTGTTTAAATTTTTAAAGTGGTGATTTTGGTAAGCATTTAGTGTGCAGATTAACTGCAAGGCAATTCTGACCTTAATAAAAGGAGTGCTATCCAAAACTGTATGAAGACTAGTAAACAAGAAGTTCTTGTTTCCAGTAGAGGATACCTGTAAGGCATTTGAGTCAATTTACATCATTGGTTTTCGCTGTTTGATCGTTTTGGGCTTTAGCCTCTGAATGTGTCGTAAGTTTTCTGATTTACAAAATGGAAGATAATTAGATTGGGTAGGCTAGCCTTTCATAGAAATTGGATCATGTAAATGTATTCTCAGCAAAGGTGCTTTAGTGAATATGCTTATGAAACATCAAAGTTTGGAAAATCTCAAGAATTAAAACTAAGAAGTGAAATTATAAAGGGCCAGCTATGACTGCCAGTAGCCAGAGCCTATCCTAGCTGATGGCAACCTCACATTTAATTTTCAGAAACATCTTTTTGTACTTCAATTGCTTTTTCTTTCCCTTGCTCACTTTTAACTTGCCTTTTGTCATTTCCCCGGCACAAAAAGATTCGCAGCTATGGCCTCTTATTAATGATCGATTAAGTTTGAAAGAATTGCAGCAAGAAAAATACAAAATTAATTGATAATTAGTTAAACGAAAAAAATGTAGCATTTCATTAAGGAAAGACATCTCTCTTTGCAAGGGATATAATCGATGAAAAGATGTGACTTTCCCCCTCAAGGGAAAGATATTAAAGAGAGGACATTTTATTGGATGAGGACATGAAGTGTATAAGATTGAAAAAAAAGGAAAATAAGAAATATAGGATATCTATTGGAAATAAACGTTATTTTCAGCTAGAATATTATTGGGAAGTAAGTTTAGAATATAAATTAAGGAATAGCCATATATATATAAATATACTATAATTGCATAATGATATTTTATTACCAATCACTATACTAGATTCCTTTAGCAATCTATTTTTAATTTATAGAAGTGTTTTTGCAAATAGGGAGGCTGATCAACCTTCCGAGTTCATGAGAGTTGGAGTACCAGCCTTTCCTTCATCAAGCATGCCACCCCGAGATGGAGTGCTCGTGGGCCGGGGGGCATATGAGTGCTCTTGGGCTTGTTAAGGAAGGTAGTCTTCATCTTATCAAGCACGCCACCTCAAGATGGAGCACTTGTGGGCTGAGAGGTGAATGAGTGCTCTTGGGCTTAATCAAGGAGGATGGAGCGCCTCTAAGGTGGATTGAGGGATAGACTGGACTTGAGATCTTGCCATGTTCATGAGTGAGGAGGCAGATGAGTGCTCTTGGGCTTGAGGGTCTTCTCAATTATGTGCCACTGAGATGGATGAACGAGGATTCACCCATGCTCTCGCAATACAAGGACAACCATCCTTGAGATTGCGGTTTGCAAACATTTCAAGTGAATACCTTATGAAGCACGCCACCTTGAGATGGAGGACTTGTGAGTCGGGAGGCGAATGAGTGCTCCTGGGATTAATCAAGGAGGATGGAGCGCCTCTAAGCTGGACTAAGGGATGGAGTGGACTTGAGATCCTGCCATGTTTGTGAGCTAGGAGGCGGATGGTGCTCTTGGGCTTGAGGGTCTTCTCAAGTACACAACCTCGAGATGGATGGATGAGGATCCACCCATGCTCTCGCAATACAAGGACAACCATCCTTGAGATTGCGGTTTGCAAACACTTTAAGTAAATTCCTAATATGATTGGCTGTGATGTCCCCATTTTTTATGCACCAAAAAAGAAGAATTAGATTAATTAATTAATTATTAAAATTGCCTTTAATTATCTTAGAAGACATTTTAATTAATTAATTAATTAATATATATGTATGGCTATATGAAATATTAAGATATTGAGACTAAAGTTTAATGAGGCCATTTATATTTAATAATTATTCAGTTGCATCAACTGAATGTTGATGGCCGGGCTTAAAAGGAGTATTGGCAGAAGCATTTGGTATCACGGAGAATTGAATTGGTTTCTACATTTGGATCTCTGAGAACGAAAACTCTCAGCATCCTTAGCCATGTTTGGATGGAAACCCAGATATGGTTTGTTCGCATTTTTTTAGTTATTGATTATGGCTTGTCAACAGTTCTGAACGACAACACAAGCAGGGGAATCACGCTTACTACAAATTCGTATCATTGACACCGGCGAATATACTGAACGACATCTCCAATAGCGTGAACTTTCAATTCTGATATCAGGCCATTCACAACACGGGTTAATCTCTTGCATCGTTGACGTCTTTTGGGAATTCCGATATGCTATAAGTCCCGATAATGGGCAAGACACTCGTTCATTCCGAAGGTCAGTGTATTTAGGCGCTACTAATAAATTCTTTCGAGGATTCATATTTGTGCAATGTAGATATAATTGCCACTGCATATCCACATGTTTTGTATCTTTTATATATACATCTACTGGCGATGTCTTACTTGTATAGAGTCGACACCATTTAATATAGCGGTGGTTCATTCCTTGAGTGGTGTTGGCGTAACAACTAGCACCTCTGGAGTAAGAGTTGGTACGGACAACTATGCACACTACGCAATGAGTGCTCTTCAAATTAGGAGGGGAAGCTCCCTCGTTGTGCTTGACAAAAATGCTTTGAAAAGGCAAGTATACTAAACTAAATCCTGTCTTTTTGTTTCAGCTGTAGACGTACAAGGCTTTCTCGAAAACTTCTATACGTTGCAGCTGAGTATTTTCTGGTTTCGCAGACTACTAACTACAACTAGGCTTAATTACTTAAAATCTATCCAGTTTCCTCAAGAAAAACAGAGCATGAGGAAATGGAGCAAGGATGACTATCTGACGATAAACAAGTGTAGATTCTCAACTTGAAGGCAAGGTGGCACATCTATCAGCTCAATCTAAACGAATTTATTGGAAACAACAATATACGATAAGCTGAATATAGATTCTCTACTTGAAGGCAAGGTGGCACATCTATCAGCTCAATCTGAATAAGTTTATTAGTCACACACATCACATGATAACCAAGAACAGATTCTCTACTTGAAGGCAAGGTGGCACAACTATCATCTCAATCTGAACAAGTTTATTGAACACAAAACAGATTTGATCTAACTAAGGAAAGAATTCACCATTATAATTGCATGAAACCCTATGTGGCATAACAATTCATCATAATAGTGAAAACGCATGAAATACAAAAAGAGCAATATTGAAGGCAAGGTAGGCACATCATATATTTCTCTCTCGTGCAAAAGTTATGTACAAATGAGCAAAAGCTCTTATTTATAGACATCGAAAGGTGTAGGGAACCCTAAAATCACCTTGAGTCAACTACAGTCTTGCAATGCATGCAAGATTTATTGCTAAACCCTAATAAAGCAAACTATACAGTTAACTGGAAAACTACCATCAGTTAACCGAAACATCTAATCTAAAAAATGGACAATATGCAAGCATGCACGTCCTTATTTAAAGCAAAGTTAACTGGACACTACCTTCAGTTAACTGGAAACCCTAACCCTAACTCCTGTGAAGATAATCCCAAGGAAGAGATAAGCATGTATGAAGTCAGCAAGTGAACTCAAGACTGAAAGTCGAGTTAACTGCTGCTCTTGATTCTATCCTCAAATTTAACTGCAGGTTCCAACTGGAAGATCACCCCATGTCATCTCGGTCTAATACTTCGATCAATAACTCATCAATCTCTCTGTCTTCTGGCACTTTGATGCTATCCAAAACAATAATCTGTTTCTTCAGTTCTCTGTCACTTTCCTTGACTGTATGCATGCATTCTCTAACATCTTCAGTCGCTTTTTTGAAACTAGCTGAAATAACTGAAATATTCTCCAACTTAGCCGCCACAGGATCTCCCTCAAGGCTATCACGAACCAGCTTTTCGAACTCAGCTTGTACTTCATTAAGTGCAATATACGTGCCATCTTCAAGAAGATAACGACACGGAATCTGAACAACAAAACCACTAACAAGCGCAAGAGCTCCAACAACATCATCTTTCATTGAAAACAACTTGGTAGAAACCTTTTCACATATCTCCATTTTGAAGAGATGCTGCTCCCTCCAAGTAAAAACTTTCTCTTGATCTTCGTAAATCTCCAAGGCATCATATGCAACAGACAACTGGGACACAAGAACTCGATCCTTGGCTAAACTCTCTGCAATTGAAACCTCGAGCAACTGAATACCTTGATGAAGTTTATGTGCGTCACTCCTCAATTGATACAAATCCGCAAGAAGATGTTGACCTGTAACGACTAAGCTTTCAATCCAGTTATCCAAAAGTTTGCCATGACTAACTAACTGATCCAGCTTTCGTTGTTCTGCAGGTGTATTCTGAGGAAGAACGGGCGCTCTACTTGAATTTCCGTGAACAAGATCAGAGATATACTGACGAAGTTGACTATTTTCAGCCTTAAGCAATGCCTTATCCTCTCCATCCTTTGTGATGCGTTCTTCAAGATTATTGGTGACAATCTTAAGAAGGCTCACGTCTGTCTCTTGAGTGGTCCTGCCAAGATTTGCCTTAGTGAAAGTAAAGTCACCAACTTCAACTTCATCTAGGCTCTTTCCCTCTGGAGGAATAGCAACTTCTATAACAATCTCTGATTCTGGAGTCTTCTCAATAAGCACCTGCTTCTTAATCTTCTTGTTCGACCTTCTCTGATAAGGTTCACCGAACTCAGATAAATCAAGGTTATATGAAGGTTCTCGCCTCTGTCTCCCCAAAGACCTCTTGAGCCAACAAGACTGAACAATATTATCAATTCGAGGAGAGACTGTCCCTGATGTATCAACCTGTGGTGGTTTAGTTGTCTCCGATCCTACTCGAATTGGTATCTCAGGCTCTGAATCTATGTCAATAGGTTGCACATGTGGTAAACTAGGAGGTGAAACGTGAGGCTCAGCCTGAATGACTATCTCTACTAGAATCTCAGGTACATTCTCAACTTGCTTCTGCTTCCTTTTACTAGTAGTCCTCTTTCCTATGTTTCCACTGAGTCTAACTCCGTCAGGAGGAATCACAATAGCCTTGACCTGAGGCCTTGACCTCGAAGTAGAAGGCAATGAAGAAAAATTCTCTGGCGGCTCTGTCACAGGAACTGACTTTCGCCTCGGTAGAAATACGAATGTGCATTTCATTATCAAGATCTTTGACTGTCCTCATAGAAAAGTGATCATTCACTACTCGGAAATCTTGTTCAGACTTAGAAAACTCCAACTGAGAATAGTACTCATGAACATGTTGAACACCAAGAGTGCCATTAGTTTTGAGATGCTTGTAACTGCCTTGGAATGCAACTAAGTAGACCAAGTAAGATATCATATGAAACTCATGAAACTTGAGAAAATCAGTAATTTGTTGATGTAAGCAATCACTAATCAACATAGCCCAGTCAAAATGTTCTGTGCTATCAAGAATTCTGGAAATAAGATAAAACATCCATGATCGGAAAGTGCTAGCATCCTCTTGACTTGCAACTCGATTGAGCAAAGTTATCAAAACAGCAACCTCATCCTTGAATTAACCACGACCAATCTTTTTAGGCATATTAGTCTTTTGAACTTTCAGCCATCTCTGAGCCACCTTTCTCTGCGAACGTTCTCGGTCTCCATCCCATATCTTCTCACAGGCCTCAATAACCACAGTGAAATTATCTGAACGAGGAGGAATAGCGAAACATTTCTCTATATCCTTCGGTTTGAGACTGCAGACAACCCTCCCATCAGCTGATCTGATTTGTCGTGAAGATGAGTCATAATGCTTGATACAAGCAAGAACGAACTCAAGATCGAAAGTGGTAACCGGAATAGATGCTGCTGCCAGCAATCCGGAACGCTCAAGATTTCTCAATAAATTGCTGCTAACACCCTCCAGATTGCTCAGATTAACCACTGGATAAACATGATTTAAGTCTGTATCTGAAGTTCTGACAAAATTATGCATAAGAGCCGATTTAGTCTTATAATCAATGAGATTGAATTGCATTTTGAAAATGAAGACTTTTGACTGTAAAGTCGGATATACTTGAACAACTTTCTGGAAAAACTGAAAATCTCTAGACAAGGCTAAAAATAGCCTATAGCGGGAAAAAGTTTTCGATTTTTTTCTAAAACGTGGGTTTTGTGCAGAATCAAATTCTAAGACAACCCAGAAAATTAGATTCTCGAAAAAATGTGTTTTAGGCCCACATGCAAAGAAATTCTCGGAAAAAAACACAGAGCTTCAAAATGAAGACTACTGGGCAATTTTCTCGAAAAAATCTAAGACATGGGTTTTGCTGCAAATACTGAAGTATGCGAACCCAGATGATCAAATTTTGAAAATATGCTAAATTTCTTTGACATGCGAAGAAAGTACCTAAGATGAGAAATAGAAGAAATAAGACAGAAGAAAGAAGGTTTTATTTGCTTTGCTTCTATAGAATTCGCCTATCTCATTCAATGCAAACTGAAAACAAAGTCTGGAATATTCTTCTTTTGATCAAACTGAATCCATTGCTATGAAGAATGCTGAAATCTGACACCTGTAGCACCTTTAAATTGCTGCTCGCTCAAGAAGAATGTGAAGAGCACAAAGATTTACTGAGAGGGGGGGAGGGGGAGGTGAATCAGTAAATCAATCAAACTTTCAATTCTCAATCTTTTCAAGCTTATTACAACCTTCTAAACGAGCTTAAACTCTCATCAACATCAACCTTTTGATATGAATCAATTTACACAAGTTGACACAAATTTATTGAAAACCTTAAATGACTTTTACAAGTAGAAGTAGGCACCAACCTACTTGTTTTACAAAGAAGATGATTTAGTAGGCTGCAACCTACAAGGGACACCCAAACCTCTTAATTATTTAGTAGGCACCAACCTACAAGGAGCACCAGCCCCTAATGCAAGGCACCAACCTTGACTTGATGGTTGCAAGATGATGCCTTCAATCTGACCTGCACTATCTCAATCCTCCAATCTGCCTTTAGTGATGAATGATCTCACACTTAGCCCACACAAAGAGATGGGACTTCAGATTTAGAATGCTCACTTACACACACAACCACCACTTCAAAATGTTTATTCAAAACTTTCTTTATATCTCCTTAAGCCTTTTGATGAAGAGAGGCATCCATTCGAATGAAGACAACCCTTCTTATGAAAGAACACATCTATTGAAAATCTGCCTCTTCAAAAATATTTATCTTTGTCTTAAACAAGCTACATCAATCATTATTTCCTTTAATCACTTTTGCAATGTTTATTAAGAAGAAGACACATCTCTTCAATTAACAAATTAAATGGGACACACCTCCTCAAGCACACAGCCAAAAGATCTTAACATATTAATTCAGATTTGTACTTGCTGAAGACGCGACCTTTCAGATTAAGCAACCTTTTGTCTTTATTCTTTTGGCAGTCCAACCTGTAGACTAAATCTTTCACAAAGAGAACGTCTTTTGTCTAATTTCTGGCAGTCGCACCTCTTCAGACTCGGCATTTATAGACAGATGTATGCCCTTTAAAATACGTGTCTTTTGATCAAAAATTCGTACTAACTAATAGATACGTATTATGTAAATTCGTACTAACTAATAGATACGTATTATGTAAATTCGTACTAACTAATAGATACGTATTATGTTAATACGTATTGTCTTGTTCCTTTCCATTAATACATATGATTTGTTTTGCAGCGATTGACTTTTATGAGGCATGTCGCACATCTCTTTGTGAAGCACATCTTCTTAGCCGCTTTGAGACTTTGATACGTATGTTAATCTGCATTCTGATAATCTTGTTCAATCTATAGATTAACAAAACTATCAATCTTTAGTTTGATAGTAAATCATTCATGTATATGTTGATTAACGAATCTAATGCTCTTCACCGTATTTCTGAGAATTTCAATCTGTAGATGTCATGATCTTTAATTTCAATCTGGTTGTTTAGTTAACATGTCTTGAAGCATCACAAACTTTAGTATTTTGATCTTGAAGCAAATACTGTAGTATTTGTTCCTTTCATGAAGAGAATCGAATAGTTCTGGAAATGAGTTCTTGATCAATGACAAACTACATTTATCTCAGCAACCTTCATAATTAGTCTCGATCACTGCACTAGTGCTTTATTATATTCTTTTCTCAAATAATATAATTTGAACTTAATAGATTGAATGAGCTTCAATTGAATGATCTTGATTAAGATCTTTAGACTGAATATACATCATACCATGATCTTCAGACTGAATATACCATGTTCTTCATTTGACATCAATGACTATCTTTTTTATTTTGACATCAATGACAACATTTCCAACAGAATGTATGTTTCTAAGCTTGTGATGAGGAAATAATGGACGCCTAAACTTGAATAAATAGAGTTTCATCACTAAAAATCATAAGAAGTGCATGCAACCTTCAAAATTGCGCTTGGCTTGTGATTGGACCTCAATTTAGTTAACTGAAACTAAAATGAGCTAAATAAAGCACCATGCTTTAGGACTAAAGTCGCCTTATTCAGACTTCAGTTGCAAAACCCTATTTAAAGCATCATGCGAATTTAAGCTTCAGTTGACAACTCATATTGAATTCGCCATACTTCACTTCAAAATTCATGCTTTAAATCTTTAATTAAAAATCTTAACTAAGGCGTCCCTTTTAGAAACTGAAGTTGACAAAAAGTGAAGCGCCAACTTCACAAAATCTTCACAACTTCAACTAATGCGCCATGCATGCAAACTTAAGTTGATTTTCAAACATGCACTTCAGTTAAGTGAACATGCAAACAAGTTAACTCGACATGCAAAGTCAGTTAACTGGACATGCAAACTAGTTAACTCGACATGCGAACTGAAAGAACACTCAACATGCCAAGATATGAACTGGAGATGACAACCCAAAAATCGTTCAGTCTAACTGAAGTCAGAACTCAAGTTAGGGTGCACCAGTCAACTTCTTTCGAAAAATCAACTTTGACCTCTAGGCATTTTCCAGACTTAGCCAATTTTGATGAAAATTTGGATTTAAACCTCTTTCAGGACCTCTGTTCATCCTTTTACACTGGCTGACTGACTCCACCGATTGGCTGGCTGACAGATGCATCACAGAGCAGGACAAAAACTGATCAAAAGGTACCTTGAGACTGAACATCATAAAACTAAGATCTGAAGGGTCAAAAACCCAAGCGCCCTTTTCAAAAACTGCTCTTTTTCTCAGACTTAGTCAAATTTTCTCATCTCCATCTTGTACGAAGGGAAAAACAAATCCTTCATAACTTTTGATTAACCAATTTTCAGGATTGGATCACAGGTTCACTGCGGAGTTGACCTCATTCGACATGATAGCTGCAAAGGCACATTTCTCTAGAAAACATCATCTGAGGGGTGAAAATCAAGGGCGCCTTTTTGAAAAGTTGCTCTCTTTCCTCCAGACTTAGCCATTTCTGGAACTGACGAAAATAACATTAAAACTCCGAATGCAGGCTGCTGAATCATCTTCTGATATGACGGAGACAGGCGACGGAGAGTTGAATGTAACACGGAGAAACTGAATATCTGAGAACATCAAAAAGAAGGCATTAAAGGCTTGAAAAGGTTAGGTGCCTTTCTGAAAAAGTGCTCTTTTGCTTTTCTCCTTGATATTTTTACTAAGATTTGACCCTATGTTTGACCTCAGGCTCAGGCACTTCTACAACTCAGATTCACCCACTGACGGATGCGTTGCGAAGCTTGAACAAATGTGAGATAAACATCTTGGGTGGCATTTAGTCAAAAACCTTTAGTTGACACCTCAAAAAGATGGGCGCCTTTCTCAAAAGCTGCTCTTTTCTCCAGTGTTAGCCAATTTTGTCATTCTTCTCGTTTTGCACTATATCTTCCGTAACTTGCACGAAATAGGTCCGTTTGACAGGCTTAATAGCCCATTGCGAAGCTGACGTGATGCCAGACAAATGCCTGATGGAGGTGACAAACCCTAAAAACAGGATCTGAGCCCCCTAAAAGATAGGGCGCCCTTTTGAAAATGTGCTCCCCTCTTCAGAGATAGAATATTTTGATGATTTTCCTTCAGATTTTCACTTTTCTTGAATTTCTTCAGTAACAGACTAACATGAAACTGACACAAACTCATATTTAAAAAGCCCAAAAATGACCTTTTGACATCACTTAAACAAGATTAAGACTCAATTAAGCAAAATGCCTTAGTGAAGCAAAAATTTTGGTTTTGTGTACAACAAGTGGTATTCTTAGAGCATCGTGAGACAAAGGTCATTTCATGTAATGTCCCCTTCTCAAGCCTGACATTTCCAGTGACCGTTGGCCTTTCTTTGGGAACCCGAAGGCTAGTCGGAAGTTAAAATTAGGGTTTCCTAATTTTGAGGAGGTCATTGCTTAGAGATGGTGGATTCAATGGCAGATTCCTTCTGGGTTTTCAGAGGGCTTCGCAGTGGTATGATCATCTCGGCATTCAGAGCACTTTTTGGAATTTACTATTTTTAGTAAATTCTATTTTTGGCAGCTTTCCAGATGAGCTCAGGTTGGTTGACTTCCGGCTTCAGATTGATCAGTTGACTTCATCAGTATTGGCTTCAGGGCACTTTCGGAGAAATAAGTTAAGTCATTTAAATTAAAAAGTCACGTTTTAATTATTATATTTTAACGTTGACCCTTGGCTTAGAGTTAATGACTTAAGGTTGTTTTAAAAAGGTGGTCATTTGAGGGTGGCGCCTCATTAATGAATATTTTAATAATTTCTAAAGTCTGAGCAAGCTAATGTTGGGCGCATTAATTAAAGTATGATATTTATTCAAAAATATCAAATCAAAAGCTTGAAGGCAAAAGTACGCCCATCATTGAGGAGAGTGGGTTTTGACCTAAAAACAGATTTTAGGGTTTTGCGAAGTCAACGGAAGAAATTATAAAGAGGAGTCTTAGTGCATCATTTCTTCATCTTTGGACGACTATACTGTTATGCTGCCGGATTGGCTCTGGGACTGCTTCGAGGAATGAAGGCCTCCTAGCTTGGGCATCACTTCGTGTCTGGAAGACAACATCTAGTGGTGAATCATTGTACTGTGAGTGCATTTAGTTTGTGTTGGTTTTCAGATCATTGCATAGTAGAGTCGAATTGGCATTTTGTAGTTTCAGCTTTTTGCATTGTTCTAGACAGCAGATTTATTGTTTTACTCATATCTCAAAAAAGACAAAAAAGATAGTTCTGGGTATTGCATTTGTAGCTTTGTTTAGGAGAGGCGAACTTGTGTTTCAAATCTTAGATTTTATGGTGTTGTATTTAATTTTTAAAGCAAAGTCGAACTTTCCAGCAGGCCGTACCAATTGCTTATTGCATTGATTTCCGTGAAAATTAATTAGTAGCTTTTCAAAGCTGTTTCTTGCATTTGGTCTAGGCGCCTCTTCATTATCAGCATTTTGCATATAAGAATAGGCCATTTGGGTGAGCATCGAGAGAGTTACGAGCCATTTAGTGAATTCTTATGTTGCTGTTCACAAGATTTTAAAGTACAGATCTGTCAAGAACAGTTCACAGAAATCTGCATGTCTGATTTGGGGTTTGGCATTGAGATTTACTTAAAGCTTGTAGTAGATTTATAATTGGATGTACTCTTTGCAAAGCGTTTGATATTTTGACATTGCAGGCAATAATTGTTATTTGTAAACTGGCAGTAGTACTGACCAGTGTTCATTAATATTGCTGTGTCATGAATTGTAAACTCATTCTTACTATCAGCATTAGTTTGTAATAGTTATAGCTCCGCCCTATGGTAGCTACTTTCCCGTCTTGGGTCAGCAAGCACATTCTGGGTGTCGAGTAATTTTATCTTTCAGCATTATTTACTTCAAGCATTTGTTGTTGTAATCACTCCGTCATATGGTCGCCCCTCACTCCGCATTGGATTGGGTAGCACATACTTGACGTTGAATTCCTTTCTGTACTTAACGTAGAAGACCCTCTGACCAATGCTCACCATCATCGGTGCCATACTGGTTAGAGTTACAGCATAAGCAGTTTGTTTTAGATCCTCTGACCAATGCTCGCCATCATCGGCGCCATTCTGGTTAGAGTTGCTTTCTTGCACGTTTTGGTTTTCTCCTCTAACCTTAACGGGTGCACTGCGTTGTAATCTGTTAATTGAAAAACGAAAAAATTTGGCTCGGAATATTTCATTTCATTGTATTTCTATCTCCTAATGTTCGGTGACGTCTTATTTAGTCTCCATTGTGTTGGGATGCATTCACGTTGGGTATGGTTATCGGGTCACTGATTAGAGGAATCCCTGGCGTTGAGTGTGGATGGTGTGTAGATCGTTCTTTAGGAAGTGACAGATTATACATGGCGGGCTGTCTGTTGTCTTTGAATGTTGAACATATTGCGGTTGGAGTATATGATACCAGATAAAATGTGGTCTTCAGATAAGTTTGGCTGCTTCATACTGTATTTCGGGTTTCTTGAAACATTGGGAATTATTTCGGTATCATTGGGCATTTGAGTTACATTGTGCGGGAGATGTATTGAACGATATCTTGTTGAGAATGAAGTGCCTTTGGCATCACATCGTTTCCTATGCACGTGTATGATCAAAGATCTTGTGGATTTATATTCCATTTATGAACGGGAAGGCATCTATATGGGTATGTCATATGCCTTTGCAACATTAATAAGTGTATTAATCTGTGTTAGACGTCTTTGTATAAGTCTATACTTGTTTGATTGAATGGTTTGAAGTTCTTCATATATACTCTATGTTCAATCACCGTATGGACATATGCTCTATTTCCAACTGGTATATCTGTGTTGCATTGAAATGTCATTTTGTGGAGACCTCTGTACTTTGAAGGAACAAATAGACCGTGTAAACCTGAAAGCTATTATCTGAATTTGCAATGATAGTAATATTGGTGTCCTTCTGAGGCATATGGTGCATATGTGTGTTATCTGGAAACACTCATATTTTGAGATATTAACTTGCATCTGGGAGAACAATTCTCTGTGTAACTTGAGAGTTGATATCTATTTTGGTATAGAAGTTGAATATGAATTAAATATGCTTTGGGAATGCAATTTTTGAGTCTTACTATTCAGTGTATTGCTGGCTATGAAATTCTCCAAGAATTGTCTCTGAATTGAGTATTTGAAGATCACTCATTTAGTTTGACAAATAACATTGTCAAACCTGGAAATCGATAATAATCTTGGCCGAAAGAGGTTGGGGTTATTACATTGGCTATAGGAATATGATGCCTTCGAATTCAAATATTGATAATGTTATGAACTATATATCTAAATATTATAATGTTTTAGCTATGATGTATTGCTCTCAATCTTATAAGATTTTATGTATTAATCTAAATATAACAATAAAGTTGATACTTGTTATTACTAATATCAGTTTTTAGTGATTATTATTGTTTGGAGGCCAAAAATTAGGAATTTCCCAAAAGGGGACATTACACCTTTCGTTAGCCTTCTCTTAATATAGTTGATAAAAAATATCACCACCTATACCAACCTTATTAGTATCAACATTTTAGAAGTCTATAAGCCTTTCAGTTTGTCAAATAACCACTAAACAAAACACCAATCGTGGCTCCTTCCATGGATCTCCTTTGTGGTTTCTTTTTTCAGCTATATGATCTTTCTCAACTTGTTGACTCCACAAACATGTATAAGTATTGAATGTATTTACTTGTTCAGTAGAAATGGGTCCATATTGAAAATATTCCATTATAGAGTTCTCATTGGGGTCATCTTGAAGATGTTGAAGGTTACCCAAAAACCTTTGATGATTTGATTGAGAAGAAGATATAAGCTGCATCATGAGAATCATCTTTGGACAATATATACTATTTTGATTTCGTCTCACTGAAAGAGTGTAATGTCCCCTTTTTAGCTGACATTGTTGTTGAGGAGTGAGCCTATTATTTTGACCCTCTAGGCTGACAGTTATGGGTAGAGGTCCTTTATGGCAGTTACCCGGTGGTTAGAGACAACACTTCACTTTCTGATTCAGGTTTGGGCCTTTGCAGATGCTCACAAAGTGGTATTTAGACACTTACTATTTATAGTAAGTTAGGTTGTTAGGGTTTACTATTTCTGGCAGGGCACCTGGTTCAGCTGGTTTACTCAGACTCGACCCAGTTCAGTAGTTGGATGAACAAATGGAGAATAATTGAGTATTTAATGATGATTAAATAATTATTATTGTGACTTTATATTATAAAGTCAAATAATGGTTATTTTAATATTTAAATGAAATATTATAAAGTATTAAAAGACTTTATAATAAAGGGGGATTATTATTATTTAATGAGTATTTATTACTCAAAAGGACAAATACGCCATTTAATGATTATATCTTCCTAAATCACAAAGGGGAAATTAAATATCATTTAAAATTATCATTAATGTGCTTTTTTGGGTCGAGCCTCTTGAAGGAATAAATAAAGTCTCTCAAGGCAAATCGAACTTGTGATATATTTATTCTACTTTGTCTTTTTGGTGAGAGCTTTGGGATTTGTGAGAAACCAAGGGTTTCTGTCAAGTTTCAGAAAATCTTCAAGCTGTGGAGAACGCAAACTCTTCATAGACCAGCATTCTGAAGTTGTGAAAGATCAGCTAAAGTTTGCTATTGGCTGGCTTCATACAGAGGTCAGAATTGTGTAGGAAAGAGAAAGAATTCGAAGTATCCATTGGAGTTTGAAGTTCATCTGCAAATCAGATTGCAGACTCCAGATTTCATCATTGTGGGGTGAGCCATACATTTGCTTGAGGTCATACAAATCTGTACTTGCAGGTCGTACAACATTCATTACAGCCAGGCCGTACCTCCTCAAGCTTTGGCATCTTCTTCTCAAGTCAAAGCGATTCATTTAGGGGCTTCCAGATTGTCTCAGTGGTGGCGTCTAGATGGGAGAAGGTTGATTCAAGCGAATATTTGAGGGAGAAATGAACATATCAAGCTAGCCGTACCATTTAATCATTGCTGCAAATAAAACCAGGTTCTTTAATTCATTAATCAACTGCCTTTTTATATGTATGTGTGCCTTTTTACATTGTAATCATTTAATTGATAAAAGGAAAGCGTTTGCAGCTCATTGGTGTCAAGTGTGCATAGATATTAGCATAATTTGTTGTATTTTCATTATCTGGCATCATTTTAAATTAAAAACCAGCAAAAACATTATATGCAAAAATCATTGAAACAAACCACAAACCCTCAAAACTCAACAAACCTTCATTATTCAGCATAATTTGGGGTTGAGATGTTGAAGGTTACCCAAAAACCTTTGATGATTTGATTGAGAAGAAGTATGAGCTGCATCATGACAATCATCTTTGGACAATATATACTATTTTGATCTCATCTCACTGAAAGAGCAAAAATTATTGAAGTTGTCTTCAGGTGGCACCTCCAAAGCAAGCATTGTAGGTTGAGGAGGTAGTCTGAGTCTATCATTGTCATTGGAAGGAACTACATTTATGTGTGGATGTCCTTGATACTGGTGAGCTGGACCATTTTATTGGAATTGTCTCTTCATTTTTGTCACATCAGTCACCACTCTTTGTAGGAGAGGAATGATTGAACATTGGATCATGGGTCTAATGGTTTCTTTCTTGGTCTTTCCTTTAGTAGTCATGTCATCTTCTAACTTAATTGCTTGCTCTTGAGTTTCTTCAAGTTCATCAATATCAATATATTTGATTATGAATGCAATCTTTAACATAAGTGTGTTTATTAAGCAACTCAGGAGAATTTTTTGGAGATGGCCTCAAAGTAGTGTTGATTCTATCAACCAAGAGATAGCCTCAATGTAGTATTGATTCTATCAACCAGGCGATCAAATTGTGCAGTAAATTCCCTCATTGGCTTATTATCTTCCTTCTTTGCATTTGATAGGTGCACAAATGGGATATGGCTATCCTTAGCTGGTTTGAATTGTGCCAACGTTTTGTGCATGATTTCCTAGCTTGTGATTTAACTTGTGGTAAGATGGTGGAACCGTTTTGCTACAACTCCAACAAAGGTTTCAACAAAAAGTCACATTGCAACCTCTTTGTGCATTGGCTCCAAAATACTACACGATGAAGGTTGCAATGTGTTCATTATAATGTTTTGTGTTGTCACCTTGAAACTATAGAAAATTCTTGCTTGAGCCATGTGGGAAGTCATTGCGCTCTACAAGAGCCAAGGGACCAATATTGGCTCCCCACAACAAGGGAAGCAAAGTTGGACTAAAACAAAGTAAAAGAGACTAGTAGATCCATATACACAAGAATAGATTAAGCCACAACTAAGTCTAACAATGAAACCATTGTGCAATATTTAAGAAAAGTGAACTCTAGAAGCACACAAAGCTACTAAGGTAAAAGGCAGTGTTAATACAAAGCTCAACACAATCTTCACTATAATCCATTGAATAAAACCTCACATAAGAACACATAAACTTAGATCAGATACACAAATGACAATCAAGTTGCAGCATAAGATTAACTTCAACAATCATTTCGAATGTCTTGTGCCCAAGGAACTAATATATAGGTTACAATGAATATTGCTTTTAGGGATTTTAGAATAATAATTAAATATTTCGAAAAGGAATGTTTAAAAGCAAACCTCTTCAAAATTTATAGAAAATCTAGGAAATAAAGATAGTTTGAAACAAATCTATTCTAAAACAACTAATAAGATATAACTAATTAAAGAAGCCTAAAAATAGGCCCCCTCATTCATTGCGCAAAATAGAACACTAGAAATAGCCATTGCTAGAAACAACCATTGCTAAAATAACAATTTGCACATGCTGAGTAGAAATTCTAAAGCAACTTGGATAGATCTTTTGAAGAACCAAAATCCTACCATCATAGGAGAACCAAGAATCTCTGGACTTTTAAGCATAGACAGTGTCTTATCAGTTGGGTATCAAAGTCAGGACAATTTCCTAATCACCTATCACAAGATTTTTCCCTAAATCACCTAGGACATGACTTTCTAAAATCACCTATAAGCTGGAACTTCCCAGACCACCTAAAACAAGACTGCCTAAAAACACCTAGAACATGACAAAAATTTCATGGAACGGGGAAACATATCATGACATAATGCAAGGAAACATTACAGAAAGGGGAAACACATCACGAAAACAGAAAGGAAATTACTCCATCCCCAAAGGAATGAAGTGCTTCAAATTTTGCCCGTTGTATGGCAATGGGAAGAGCCTTCCATCCAAGTGTGAGAGAATGTAAGTATTCTCCCCTGCGAACTTGTGGATCTTGAATGCCCCCAGCCACAAGGAATCAAATTTGCCATGCATTCCCTTGGGCTCATGTTTTTTGTCCCATAATACTTGATCTTTGATCTCGAAATCTCATTGACGAGCCTTCATATCAAAAATCTTCTTCACTCGCTCCTGATGCTGAGTGATTCTATCAACAACATCTACCCTTTCTTCCTCCAGCTTCATCAAGTACATGATGTGCTTCTCGATTAGATCTTTGAACTCACCATCTTCTACTGCGGATGCCAACTGCAAAGCAGACAACTCCAGTGTAATAGGTAACATAGCCTCCGTACCATACATGATGACAAAGGGTGAAGTTACCAATGGTTCTCTTGGGAGTATTTTTGTCAGCCCAGAGAGCGTCGTAGAGTCTTTTGTGCCAAGTTCGTTGATTGGAATCGACTAGCTTGCGTATGATTGTGACGATGTTCTTGTTTGATGACTCGGCTTGCCCATTGCCCTGAGGATAATAATCTAATGAGTGTGACAAAGTAATGCCATGATCGAAACAAAATTCTAGTAGCTCCTCAGATGAGAAACTTGTTGCATTGTCAGCCACAATTTTGCGCAACACCCCAAAGCGTGAAATAATATTTTCCTTCAAAAAGTCGCTCACGACTTTCGAGGTAGCCCGCTTGGTTGGAATATCCTCAACCCACTTTGTGAAATAATCCGTAGCCGTAAGGACATAAATATGCCCCTTACTGGAACATGGGTTGATAGGACCTACAAAATCCAATCCCCATTGTTGAAATGGAGCTTCAATGATGACTAGCCTGAGTGGAATGGTTGCCAACTTAAGCTGGCCAACAAACTACTGACACATTTGACATCTTTACACCCATTCATATGCGTCGCGAAACATAGTCGGCTAGAAAAACTGTGCTTGCAGGATTTTGAATGCTGTAACCCTTGATGAAAAGTGGCCACCGCATGCCTCATTGTGAAATCTTTCCAACAAACACCGTTGTTGGTACTTGTTGACACATAACAAAAATGTTCCATCAAGCCCTTGCTTTTATAGAATGTCATTCCAAAGCACAAAATTCTGCGCTTTCAACTTTAATGTTCTCTTCTGCTGTTTGTCCATGTGGATTGGACATTCACCATAAGTCAAAAGTACACTATCTTAGCATACCATTCATCCGCAGAATCAACAAATAGGACCATGGGAAGATCCTCTTTAATTTCAGGTTTAGGTTCACCATCATCCTGGTGCTTCTGATCACCATCCTCTGCTATCAATTGATAAAGACCTCTCCCACAGACGAGTTTAGTTGGCTTGATCTCCAAATCATACTCTTGAACCCTTGTGACCCAGTTACCTCTCTTTGTGCCCATCTCCTATTGAGTTAAAACACTTTTAACCGCTGGATCGGTGACATACACTATCTTGTGGGAGTTCAAGATATAAAATTTGAAGTTCTTCACAACTCTAACAACTGCATATGCATTCTTCTCAATCTGAGAATACCGCGACTCACTGTCCTTGAACTCCCTATGGTAGACAGAGTGTGTTCCGACGCGTAACAATAAAGGATAAAATCCTTATCAAATTTAGGACGGACTAGCATTGATGCTCAATTGATAGCTTCTTTTATCTCGACGAACACCTTCTTGCCTTTGTCTGTCCACTTGAAAGCAGACGTTTTCTTCATCATAGCAGATATATCTTTTGTCAGCTTTGAGAAGTCTGGCACAAGCCTTCGTATGAAGTTCACCTTACCAAAGGAGTGTACCCCAGTTTTGTTTGTTGGAAGAGATAGGTTTTTGATGGAATCAACCCGACTAGGGTCAATTCAAGTTCCTTCCTTGGCGACGATGTGGCCAAGTAGCTTGCCCTCCGTTACTGCAAAGATGGATTTCTTAGGATTCAAGGAAATCCTATACTTGCATCTTTCGAACACTTCACTAAGTGTGAAAAATGATCTCCCCGCCTCTTTGAGAAAGCGGTGAGGTTGTTACAGTAGATGACAATTACTTTGTTCTTCAAATCCCCAAATGCCAAATCCATGGCTCTCTGAAATGTAGCACCAACATTGATAAGGCCAAAGGGCATCCTTTCATAGGCAAATGTACCCCACGGGGTAGTGAATGCCGTTTTGAACTGATCTTCTTTGGCCACTGCAATTTGATTTACCTAGAAAAAATGTCAAGACAGCATCTCCGAACCGGTGATCGTCTGCAAGGTATGTTCCATGATTGTCAAGGGATAGTTATCCTTGAGAGATGATTGATTTAAGTTCCTGAAATCCACACAAATTCAGATTTCTCCATTTTTCTTACTCACAGGAGCTATGTTTGACACCCAAGTGGAGTGATGAATTGGAAAAATGATTTTAGCATCCACCATCTTCTGAATTTCTGCATATATTGTATCTTGAATTCGCGGATTATAGTGTCGTTGTTTTTGCCTAAAGGGCTTAGCTTCAGGTTTTGAGGAATTGTATGAGACAATTCTCTGGGTGTGAAGACCTTCAAGTCTTCGTATGACCAGGAGAAAGCATCTCGATATCACTTTAACAAAGAGATGAACCTCTCACTCTCTTCTGTTGTACAACATTTGCCTAAATTAACAAGCCGAGGCTTGTCTTCAGTACCAATGTTTACTTGATAATGCTCAACAGAGGTCTTATCACTTGAGTTCCTCTGATCTTGGATGTATCTGTCATGCCTGTCAAATATGTTCTCCAAGGATACTAGACCCTTGGGAATCTTATTACCCTTCAATTGGATAATACTTGAATCTGTTTCTTCAAAGTTTTCTGCATCTTTTGAAACTTCTGTTGCATCAGAAACCTCTGTTATTGATTCTCTGAAAGGAGACAAACTGCCCTCAAAGAATAATCCTTTAAAATTATCTTCCATGATGAGAAAATCTTCAATATGGCCGTCATCATCAAAGATTTGCCAGTTGTCACAATTGTCAAGGACAACTGACCTGTATATGAGCTCAATAGCAAATGTATTTTGATGAAAATCAGAATGTGGCATGAAAAGAGAAGCTAATACCGCAAGGGCATCTGCTCTGCTATTGTCTATATGGGGAATGTATTTGATGTTGAATTCCTTGAACCAGTCGATTGCATTCCACACCCTATTTTGTAATGCCGAAGGCGATCTTTTCTTACTTGAAATTGATCTTTGATCTGTTTCATGATCAGCTTTGCATCACCTTCAACTCTAAGTAGTTTGGTAGCCATATCTTTTGCATTCTTGAGACCTAGTAAAAACGCCTCGTATTTTGCCGTATTATTTGTGCATTCAAATTGCAAGCAATACACAAATGGATACAAACAATCATCGGGAGAGATTATCACAACTCCCGCTCCTGAACCTGCAGTTGAGCAACTCCCATCAAACTGCATAGTCCACAACTTTGGATCTCCTGTCGATTTATCTGCAGAACACACGTCCTGACCTTCTTTAGTTATTTTTGACAGCATAGCATAAGTACCAGGACCCGTTTCTTGATATAGCACTTGTGCTTGAGGATCCTGGGACTTCACCACCATAAATTGAGATTTGGCCTCTAGCTCCAGCTTGAAACTACCTTTCTTTAATGGAATAGTTGCGGACGACCAATCCAGTTGTATCTCTCCCTCAAGATATTTGCAGAAGCTTCTACTTAGCAACATCTCGTAGCTAGCTGGAATGTCAGCTATTAGGATGGTCATCATTATCTTTTTCTCCGGAGAAGCCACCAACCTTACTTGAGCGTCCTTCAATTGTTCAACCAACGACACTAACTTAGACTCAAGTGAATAACACTTGTCGTGTGTCTTAGTGCACGAAAGTCCCAATGCGTTCATCACTTGTAGAGGCATGACGTTGTATAAGGCTCTTGAATCTATGATGCAATTGCTCAATTTGAATCCTCCTATATACAAAGATATATAAAAGGGTTTAGGCTTTTCTTCCACTGACATAGATGATTCGAGCAATGTAGGCTGAATGAAAGCCTCCTTTACAAACTTAAGAATTTGATCCAGCTGTTCTAGATGGTCTTGGAGATACTCCAGCTAATAAATCTGCACCTTTGTCTTCATCATGGAATGTACAATGTCAAAATTTGCTAAAGACGGGTCTTGAGTGACTGCTTTAACGTTCTCATGAGAAGGCTTAGGATTAGAAGTGGAAGTCATTTCTTTACCCTTTCCTTTGATTTTAGTCTCTTCTTCATTCTGTGCCTTCAAATGCTGAGCACGTGTGAACATAGGCATTGAAAAATTCTTAGGATTCATTGCAACAAAATATTGATGAAAATCTTCTTCAATAACGGGTTCACTATCAAAGTATCCTGTAGCAGAGTCGCCATCGAAGTTGTCCATCTGTGGTAAGAAAACATTCGAACTTGGTGTACGGACAATACTTGAATTGGGTGCAGCATCAGCGTATCCCATGATTTGATTCATTCTTAAATTCTCAGGACATGTAGAATCGGTACGTGCATCGGTCTCATGGAAAGAACAAAATACTACATTTTGTGCAGCTTCAACCGTTGGTCTCGGTGCTGGCAACCGTGGCCTGTAATTTTTGAAAGGTTCGAAATTATTCCTTTTAGGCTGATATGACTGTTGAGGTTGATACTGTGGTGGTGGTGGTGCAGGCTGCCCCTGAGTAGGCAACTGCCTCTTGAGGATAGTTATCTCATTAGCTACCTTCTATAGCAGTGGATTTGCAGAACTCTAAACCAGAGGCTTGATAGAATCCAACTTGATGGCGTGTTCTTGTGCAGTCAATAATTCTGTTTCATTAGCCAATCTCACGAAAAAGGCTATCTTTGATGGAAGAGCATTTATGGAACTGCTCAACAGAATTTTTGGTGATGGATTGAGTGTATGAGAAAGACGTGTGACCAAGCGATTAAACCTTGCCACAAATTCCCTCACAGTTTCATTGAGTTCCATCTTTGAATTTGAAAGTTGGGCAAACAATCGATGACTGTCTTTAGCGGGCTTGAATCTCACCAAGAATCTTTTGCTCATAGTTGCCCAGCTTGTAATAATGCCCGACTCTAGGTGATTGAACTAGTCAGCAACATTCCCAACAAGAGTCTCCACAAAGAGATGCACAACAATCTCTTCATGTGCCACATGCAAGATGACGCAAGCCGTTGTGAACGCAAAAATATGTTCATTCGGGTGTTGAGTCCCGTCTCCATGAAACCGAGGAAAGTGCTTCCTTGACCCTTTAGGTAACTCATGATTTCCCTGCAAAGCCAAAGGTCCAATGTTGTTACCCCAAGGTAATGGGGGTGGATGTCTTTGATTTCTATCAACATGATTATTGCCTACATTATTGTTGTTATCACCCATTGCTTCTAGTTGGATCACAGGTTCTTCTTGCTTAAATTCAGTTACTTCTTGCTTAACTTCAGGAACTACGTTGGATGACTCTATGTCATGTCCCCCGAGATTGGAAGCTAAAGCACCTAAAAGGCAAATAAATAAATAAATAAATAAATCCAAATAAATGTCAAAACCCAAACATGTATAACTTCGATTTAAATATAATATGCAAATTATAAATGAAATAAATTATAATAATACAAATCATAATAAATAAATAGAGTAAATAAATGATGTAAATATTTACAATAATATGAGCAACAAGGGAGCAAATGCAATAATCAACGATTAAGGGTTTATCTAAGTCTAATTGAGGAGCGATTAAGAGTAGCTAGCGATGGTTATGACCATTCAAAGGAGATGTCTCTCTTTAAAGAGACGCAGTGATATAAAGGAGTCAAGACGGAGGTATTGAAAGGGAATCATCATCATTGACTATTTCATAGGGTGTGTAATCGACCATTTGGGGGCATTTAAAGGTTTGAAGAATTTACGTTGCAAAGGAAAAACAATGATAGACCAAATCGTCCTATCGGGTGCTACCTGGGCGCCTACTTCATATCGGTAGATAATGAACTATGAGCTTTGACATGTTCGGGTTTATTGGTAGAGTTGAAATGACGTGACTGGCTTTGTTAGGCTATCTAAATGACATTGAGTTTATTCGCTCCTTGTTTGCATTTTCGGAATCTCAAACCCTTTAGAGATGCAACTATCATTGGTACTGCTGATGGCATCCTTGCTGGCGTAAGGGAAGATATATGGAGAGGTAGAACCGAATAAGAAAGGAGGAGCTTGGAACACACTTTATGAGAGTAGTAGATGTCAGTAGAAACGTGGTCCAAGAATACACTCGTAGTGCCGCTAGGGTTAAGGAAACAATAGACAAAATGATGCTAAGGGTGGAAGAAACAAAAGGGTCTCTGTTAAAAATGATTAAATTTCTTTCAGATTTGATCTATCTATTGCTTTTCTATTTTCAGAATATGATTCTTACAATCACTGTACTTTCTTGCAGATTATAATCAGAATATTGAACTTGATAAATATGAAGTTGATGCCAAATCAATATTGAAAAATACTGATCATGAATTCACAAGTCTGAATTTTTCCTTAATGGTATTCGATCTACAAGAGCAGAACATTTATTGATTTCGATGTCTCCAATTGTGGATTGGATCTACATTAAATATATAAGGAAGAGACACATCCCATGAGCGGACATGTCTCCACAAAGTGGAGGCATGTCCATTCATGAGATGTCTCATGAATTGTGCTTTTTCATTTTAACTAAACACCCAATCTCTAATCGGGGTTTGTTACTTAATAAACATAAATGCTTACCAAATTCGATCTGTATTTATCTTGCACAAATAAATAATATCCAATCTGGAAATGATCACCGATAATGATGCTCGATCGGGATCCTATATGAAACATGAAATGCCAATAATCTGCAAGTAATACCCTCTAAATGCAGATCGATAATATACTTGGAATATAGTAGATTTCGATCAGTTATATAAGTGATCATCGATTTCCAGAATTTATTGCAAATGATGACATGAATATATATACAATTAAATATATATGTGTGTATACATATGTCAGTACATACTGACATATATATACACACATATTATCAAATCGATCATCATTTCTATATCTGACCGAAGCTACCATATTTCAACAGTCTCGATGGTACTTCAGTCTTGCCATCTTCAGTTCTAGGTGGACACAAGATAATAGAAGCATCAGAAGGCAATCTGCATACACGTCAATTTAGCAAGTCATCGAATGGTGCTGGCAGTGACCCATTCTAGAGGAAGACATAAAGACTGCGGGCCGAATAAGGTAAGTGCAGTCTCCTTTCAGAATTTGAATAAATGGCTGTCTAACACAGTCAATATGTGCATACGTCTGGATAAGCGTTGGATTTACAAAGTGTTTGATTTACAAACTCAGACGAAGCAAAAATAAAGAATAAATAACATCACAGATATATATCTATTGATTAGTAAATTCAGTTAATGTAAAGCTAAGAATGAAGGAATGCTAAACTTGATAGTGTACATTATATATAGATATAGATAAGTTCTATAAGGAATAATGTGAAAGAAGTAAATATATACATTTATGAGTGGAGAGTTGCACTAAAAACACATGAAGAAGAAGAAATGGATAATCCTTTGACAAATTTATATCCTATTAGATATTATTACTGAAATATGTTAATCTCTAACGTTGTTAATGTCTCTTTGAGAAACACTTTGAATGCAAGATTCGGGTTTAAGTATTTCTTCTAGAGAGGGGTCATTAAATCATCGCGTGGAAGAAGGGAGTCATATCGGGTTACAGTGAATACATCTGAAGGAAGTCCAATATAGTGCGATGACCGGAGGTAAGTGTCCTCAACTGACTGATAACATTGAAGGTTATGTAATAAATCCAAGTTATTGTGGACATCAGGTTACAGTATAATGACTAATCCATACCTTATCAGGTTAAATAGCAGTGAATGTTTATAAACACTCTAATCTGTGATAATTGTGAATTCAATTAAATATAATATGATGAGTGAATGCATGGAGAGATTAAAATGACACAGATATATATGTTAATATATACAGTGTAAGTAAATGACAATTACCACATCTAGAGATAAATGGATATTAATTATCAATGTCCCAATAATGATGCTTATAGCAATTATTGCTTCTCATAAGCTATTATGATTCTTACTATAAGAATAGACCCCGGGCCAAATCCCTTTCGCTAATATCCATTGAGGATAGGAAGTTTGTGGAGGGAAAGGCAGGTAATTCGGTCACGTGATGGATGGATCCCAAGACGGGTAGGAAATCTTGAGGGAGTCCACTTGGAGACCGTTCACGTGCCCTGGGCATAGAAATTCTACCATCCTCCAGTTAGGAAAGAGGAAAGGACAAAGATCTATTCAGTATAAGAATAATAAGTTATATTAGAGATGATGTGTTATTCTTTAAATGTACAGTCTGAAATTGTCTAATTTATCCTTGATCAAGGAATTATGTGTATTTGTTGGTAGTGCATGATGTGTGCAGGTCCTCAAGGCAAATTACATGTGCAAGGTTAATTGTTTGGTAAATTCAAATTCTTGATCCTAGCTTGTGCATATTCTGTTTCTAGGACAGGTTAGCTTGAGTCCTATAAGGGGACATTACACTCTAACTTCTGCAGGGTGAGGTTGTTGAAAGAATGGATCTGCAGCACCGTCTTTCCTACTTCTAGTATAAACCCTGTAAGCCAGGATTATCTATTCCCACGCAATAGGATGCCAGATGATCATTCCCATGACATAAAGCGTAAGCTTTCTTGAAGTTTTATGCCTCATGCCCCACGGTGGGCGCCAGAAAATTGTTGGCGTTTCAATCCGCACCTCTAGAATGCTGATTAGAAACAGACAACTATGCATAGTTAAACTACTCTTCAAATTAGTAGGGGAAGCTCCCTCTTTGTTGATGATGCTTAAAAAGAATACTTAACTATTGCCAATCTTTTTATTCTCAGCTAAGAGCACAAGGTTATAAAACTTTTTGCGTTGTAGCTGAGGTTTTCTCTTTTCCAAAACTTCAAACTACAACTAGGCCTAAACTACAGACGCTTCTAACAACTCAAATAAACTCAGAGCTTGAGAGTTAGAAGTAAACATGGAATGATTTGATTAACACATAAGCTTAAATAAACTTACTTCCAAATCACACCTGAAGACTCATTGTACTTATAAGATGTAAGCTGAAATAAAGATTGTACAAGAAAAAAACATAAGACAAGAAACTGAAAGAGATTGAGCAAGTAAATTAGAGCAAAGAAGGCATAAGTTTCCACTTTTCTCAATTTCTAACAACAGGTACACTTCTGGGACAACAAATTGTAGCAAAGTCAGTCTTACAATGTGCGATCAAACACTAGATTACACTTGACACAAGTTGAATGGTAACTGAACAACAATTTGCAGCAATACAGGCTTACAAATTAGCTCTTACAATAATCATTAGAAAATAATGGGCAAGGCTGCCCTTATTTATACCCAAATAAGGAGTAGATAACCCTAAAATCTCCTTGCTTTAAGCTGACTAGACTTGCCAACTCGCAAGATTTATTTCTAAAACTAACACAAGACAACTAACTAACCACCTGCTAAAATCAATTAACTGATTTGAAAGCAGGGAAAGTTTCAACTATACATTTGATTTTTCTATTTTACAAAGAATAGATAAGCATGAAACAAGAATAACAAGTTAAACTTGAAAAAGGCATTGAGTTAATTGCTGCTTTTAGTTCTATTCTTGGAAATCTTCGCTGCCCCAAAAAGGTGACTCATTTCTCTTCAAAAAGCAGATTCATGGAAAAAAGCTGAGGTTTGGGTTTTGTAGACAATCACGTTTTGAAGAGGCCCAGTTCATCAGATTTTGAAAAAGCTGAGGGCTTCTCGAAAAAGCACCGAAAAAGCAGATTTTTGGGAATGTAAAATTTCCCAATCTTCAAGAGGAGCAAAAAGCAGATGGACTCAGATTGATGAAAATTGAAAAAGCTGACCACTTGTTTCTGAAATGCAATGCCCTAGAAGATTGGACCATGAAAAAGCGTGCCTCTGTGCTTCCCAATCCCAAATCCACGAAGAACATTGAAAAAGCACTTTGTTTGAGCTTCCATATCTTGATGAGAAGAAAGCAATATTTTTCTTCCTTTGGATGCCAACCTGCAAAATATGAAGAATGAATGCCAAAAGCCTTCTTGAATAGAGTTTGAATACGAAAAGCGCTTTCTTCGCAAAGCCCTAAAATTGAAGTCTATCCATGAAGATAAAAACTTTGTATGCAAAAATTTGAGTCCATTTGCACGTGCAATGGTGAATTCTTCCTTTATAATTGCAAAAAAGCACATGTGTGAAGACACATTTTTGAACAACAAACGACGGAAGCCGAAAAATGACTAAGGCACCAAATGCTAGGCGCCCTGATTGGACAAGGGCGCCTAGACATCCCAGAGTTAGCCATTTTCTTCATTTTTTAACTTTTGATTGCTTCTGCTTTCGGCGAGGCCTGCCTTCGACTTTGATGAGCCGACAATTTGGTATTGCAAACTGATAAATCTATTTGACCATGACAATCTCATGTTTGACCATTGCTGAAGTGATCCCAACTTCATATTAGCGTTTGACATCGTTTGATCATGATTGTAGACTACAAAAGTGAGCGACGGAGGCTGAATTGGAAAGAAGGCATGCCGGGGTTGAAAATATTCTATGTTACCGGGTTCTTCTATTTTGCCTAGAGAACCCGCTCCGGGAGCGTTTGGGTTCTGGTTCTTGCTGGGGTGCGTCTGGGAGCGCCTTGGGAGTGCCTGGGCACCCCTGGGTTCCCTGTGGTTCTATTCCCAGCGGACCCACATGGAACCCGGGGGCGCCCAAGCGCTCCTAGACACTTTTATATTCTAACTTCTGAATGTCAACTTGCAGAGGGGCAAACAAATTCAGTTATTCTGCCGATTAATTAGATTGCAGACAATCTAGGTTGCTAAGAAGTTTGATATGTTAACCAATTGATGAATTTGATCTAGATCCTCTTGATGGTTGATGAATAATTGTAATGACCTTCATTTGAATCATGACTAGAGACATATGATATATGAGTATGACAAATGTATTGGAATTTTCAACTATCAACTGGCATTTATCTTTATAGTTTATCACTAGCATTGATCAATGATTTTAGATTTAATGATGATTGATGATTGATGAAGTATCACAGTTCATACTATCAAATGTATTTACAGTTTTGTATATTTTTAATTTTTTGCATATATACAGTCGTACCCAAACGTGCTGTACCCAAGGGAAAAAAAAATCGCCGTATTGGCGTACCTGTATCCCATACTTGTGCCCGGTCCCGTACCAGAACTGAAAACTTAGTAAATTTTCGAAGTTTTGAAAACCCAGGCGCCCTTGGCTAACAGGAGAACCTAGCATCCCATTCCTTAGCCAAATTTCAATGATTTTCAAATTTTTTACATTTTTTGTTTCGTGTGTTTCCGTCGGAAGCCAGTGACCCTAGTTTGGGCGTTGTTTCTTGCTAGTTGGTGAATAATAGAGACTAAAAGGCAATTAATCAGGCAAGCCTGATCATAACTGAGATGATTTATACCTTTTGCCAACCCTCGACACTGCGTCTGACTGATTTTCTAAGAATTGGAACCAGGCCGACGAAGGAGTTTGATGAATTTTCGGACGGGGCGAAAAATAAACTAAGGCATCAAAAGCTAGGCGCCTCTCCCTAACAGGGGTGCCTAGTCTTCCATGCCTTAGTTAAAAATTGATGATTTTCACTTTTTCTTTGATTTTCTTCATTTTTTCTGCAAAATGCCATTGTTCGATCTGCATTTTCCATTGTTTGACAGATCCTCAGCATTGGATGATGAATCAATTGAGGAGCCTGAACATAACTGAGATGATCTCTTGCTTTTGACAACCTTAGAAACTGCTTTTGACTGTTTCTTTGCATAACTGAATTGGGTTGATGGGGAAAATTACACGTTTTCCGAAAAGAGAGCAAAATCGGCTAAGGCATGAGACCCTACACGCCCTTGCTAGACAGGGCCGCCTAGGCATGCCAAATTTTTTTTTTTTTTAAATTTCATTATTTTCGGATTTGCCTCCATTTCATGTGAACTCCACCTTTTCTCGATTGTTGACAATTTGACATTGTCCGTACAACATTTGAGACTTTGAATCTGATACCTGGTAGTAGATAATCCTCCATTGATGACCTTGGAGCCCATGCTTCACCTTTTGAAAAAGTAGTATTAACCCACCAGAGAAATCCTGACCTTTTGACGATTCTGAGCGGACCTGCCTGATTGGGAATTATTTTCGACCAATCAGAATTAGTTAGAGCCCTCCAAACAAAGATTCTATTTTTAGAAAGTTTTGCCAACATCCATTTGACAACAAACCTAGAAAACCCTGAATAAAGTCTATTTTTAGAAACTTTCTAAAAATATAAACTTTCTATTTTTAGAAATTTCGACTTTTGCGGAATTTTTTTTACAAGACTTTGACCACTCTTTACAAAATGCTTTAATGAAGCAAAATTTTTGATTGGGCACAACAATGATATGCCAAAATCTTGAATTTGAAACCCTAATTGATCTGATACATCTTGTCGACTGGAAAACCATAGCCTAGAGTTAGCAAGGACTAAAAAGGTCTTGGTCGAATCTTTGAATGAAGGTATCATGAAACCCTAGGCATAACCACAAGTCAACACACTGTTTTAATTGACTCTTTCTCCCATTAGGCACATTTATGAGGGATGTCTGCCTCTTTTTAACATGCTGAGCAAAATAACTAAGTCGTCGAACCACTCTAAGTGCACACCCATGATGATTAACCTCCATTTTTTTTGTTGCCAAGAAGAATTTTGCTTGCTTTAACTGTGTTTTCATATTTGATCTAGATTCCCTTCACTTAAGCCATGTTTTGAATTGATGGACAAAGAAGTTAAGTGGTTGAACCACTACAAATGAGTGCCAATGTTATGAGGTGGAGCTTTTGTTTGACTTGCCAACTTTCTCTAAAACTAGGTTTAGTTTTTAATTATTGTTGCTATCTTTTCTCTTATAGCTTAGGCAGAACTTAACAAGACTCAAGCCAAGGTGCAGTTACATTCACTTATTGCCATGTTTTAAATTGCGTAGCAGAAAAGTTAAGTGGTTGTGCCACATGAAAAATGTGCCTCATCGTTGTTTTAACCCTGCTTCATAACTTGGGTGAAAATTCATGGCTTAAGCCAATTTCAAAGTGCCATCACAAAATAATTTGCTGGCTTAGCCATAGAGGAAATGCACCCAGCCTTAGTTTGTCACCTTTCCTTGCATGTTTGGTGGAAATTTTACCCACTTAAGCCTATTTGAGAAACATGGTGGAGTTTTTTGCTGGTTTGACCATCACAAAACTGCATCTAGATCTTTAATGATGGCACTTTTGACCAAGGGAGCTACTTCTTGACGAATTAAGAGGAAGATTCGTTTGAATTTGCCACTTTACATGTGCACCTAGGCTTTTATGTCATTGCAGCCAAGTTGAGTTTGGGCAAATTTTTTGTGCATTGCTGCCACTTAAGCCAACTACTTGCTGGTTTGATCTTGAGTAGATAAGTTTGTCACTTGGACAAATTTCAAGACCTTGAGTGGAGATAGCTAATGGTTGAAACATGAGTATCATGTCCCCTTTTTCAAAATTAGGGAGATAATTAAATAATTAATTTAAGTTGTTGAAAAAAGTAACTTTATATTAAAATATGACGTATATTAATTATATAAAAAAGAAAATTAATTAAATAATTAAATTAAGTTGTTGAAAGTAAAAATTAAAAGACAACTTATATTTAACTATTTAAATAAGGTGTTTTAAGTAATTATTTTAAGTGTTGCTTGACCCATGGTGCAAAAAAGGTGTTTTAAAAAGACAATTATATTTTTAAAGTTTGAGGAATATTTGTCAAAAAAGAAATTCAAATGTAATGTCCCCTTTTCAAGCCTGATGTTGTTTGTGGTTGGATTAGCATATCAGTGGCCCTCGTAGGCTAATAGAGCATGTTTAGAGGGTCTTCTTGGCAGTTAACCAGATGGTGGTTGGCTCACTTCGTGGGATGGTCTTCTTGGCAGTTAACCAGATGGTGGTTGGCTCACTTCGTGGGATTCAGGAGTTAATTGGATGATTCTTATGGTATCTTGGGTGTTGGATAACATACTGTTTGATAACACATTGTGTTAAGAAACATATTGTGTTATATTTTATATTTGCACTTTATGAGTTATATTTTTAAATTATAATAAAGTGTAAATATAATATAATATTATAATGTTTTATTGCAGACTTCTAGAGGGGGGCCGACCTCTTGAGAGAAAAGAATAAATAGATGGTGTTTGCTTGCTTCTCAATCATCTAGATTTGATATTGATATTTGATAATTTCTCTTGTGGAGCAAAGGGTTTCTGCAGATTTCATCTTTGAATCATAGGAAACGAAAACTTCCTTTGATTAGCATAACTGAGGTGGTGAAATATTCCTCCGAAGGGTTGCATTGTGAGTGGAAGATAGTCAGTCTTTCACATTGAGCTTATTGCATCTTACTTTAGCTTTCATGGAGGTCAACTTGGTTTGGAGTATGCAAAAGATTGTTTGTTGACATCCATTTTGGCATTGATTCATTGAGGAGAATAAGGGTGCTCCCTTTGGGAGTATTTTGGGTGATATTTTGTAAAGTTTCAGTTGCATTTTCAGACCTTCATAATCTGCTGTCATAGAGGTTGATCAGCCTATGTGAGTCTCATGTTTTTGCTCATATCTTTCGATTGAGGAGGCCAATCATTCTGGGTGTTGTTGCATTCAATTCCTATCGTCAAGACAATTGTTTTAGGGGCAAATTGGAAGGAGTTTGATGCTGCAATTAATTATTTAGACATTTTCCAGGCAACAACAGGGGTGGTGTTGGCATTTAAATTCGCACCTCTGGAATGCGAATTTGAAACGGACAGTTATGCACAGTAAAGCTGCTCTTCAAATTTGGAGGGGAAGCTCCCTCTTGCTGATGGTATGAAAGAAAGTAAATTAAATCTAATTCGCCTATCTTTTTGTTTCAGCTAGAGCACAAGGTTTATAAAACACAAACGCTGCAGCTGAGATTTTCTGATTTAAGAATTCCAACTACGACTAACTTAAGCTAAAGACGTTTCTAATATCTCAAGTAACACGCAGAGCAAGAGAATTAGAAATGAACAAAGTTGATTCTCTGACAAAGGCTTAAGAGAACTCTTTCCCAACATACATCTACACACTTCAATGTAGGCTGAAATTAAGATCACAAAAGCATAACACAATAAACGAAAATCTGAGACGTTATACCAAGGCAAAGGAGGCTCATGATTTTATTTCTCAAACTTCTGGAACAAAAATTACTAAACACATGCCTGGAACAAGAGCTTGCAGCTAAAGAGGCTTGCAAAACTTGTTCTTACGCAAAAGGAACAACAATTACAATAACTACTTGTTGGCTAAAAGAGACTCAACAATTCACTATCATAAAACAATTGAACAACACTAAATAACAAATAGAAGGCACTTAGGCTCAGCGTTTTGTTATTATTAGTATGGTTAAAGAAAACTAATGAGCAAAGGCTCTTCTTTATAGGCAAGCAGATGAGTAGGGAACCCTAAAATCTCCTTGCTTTTACAATCTAGGGCTTGCTCAGCATGCAAGCTTTATTTCTAAATCTAGAAAGAAGATAACAACTAACACCAAAGAAAGTAGAAAAAGCAGGGACTGCCAACTATTACAATTTATCTTCTTTCTCTTCTTTGTAGAATAGATAAGAATTGCTCCAAGAATAGAAAGAAAGCGGAAATAAAGCTTCTAGAAGAAAGCCGCTTCAAATCTCAATCACATCTGCTAAAAAGCAGGAAACTGTGTCCTGATTAGGTGCATCTATTCCATCAATAGTAAAGTTGCGTTTTTCCAAGATATCTTCTCCATTTGCAATTGACCTTAGGAAATCTTCGACCTCATTGGCCGCTTTTTCAAATCTTGCTGACATCATGGCAAGGTGATTCATTTTGCCACCAACTGTATTGCTGCTGTCACAGCTGCGAACAACACTCTGAAATTGAGTTTGCACTTCATCAAGCCCGACATAGGTACCATCTTGAAGACTGTATCGAGAAGGAATTTCTGTGACAAACTTTTTAATGAAAAGAAGAGCTTCGATCACCCTTTGTCTGTAGGCAATAAACTCCTCAGATATCCTCTTGTAGGTTATAACCTTGAAGACATGATGCTCTCTCCAAGCAAGGATCTGCCTCTTGTGATCTTTTGAAGCCATTGAACCATAGGCTGTATCTAAATCTGCAATGATGATCTCATGCCTTGGTTTTACTTCAGCCATTGATTGTTCAAACCCTTGGATACCTTGACGTAGCTCATGAGCGTTTTCTCTCAATTGAAACATCCGTGCCAAGATCTCCTTTCCTCTGACAATGAAACTCTCGATCCACTCTTGAGTTTCTTTCCCACAAATAACCAGCTGTCTCAACTGATGATGATCAGCCGGTGTCTCTAAAACCTGGGGCAACAGCTGGGTTGCTTGCGATGAGCCATGGACGAGGTTAGAAATATAAAGCCTAAGCTGCTGTATTTCAGCCTTGAGGGCTGCTTTGTCCTCTCCATCCTTGAGTACTCTTTCTTGAAGGCTTTGAGACACAACTCTGAACATACTGACATCCGCATGTCTGGTGTTTTTTACCAAGGTTAGCCTTCACCATCACGAAGTCCTCCATATCCACTTCATCTTTGTTTTTATGTTCAGGAGGTAAGGCAGTCTCCATGATTACCTCACCATCAGGATTCCTCTCATAATGAACTTGCTTCTTTGCTTTCTTCTTCGGCGGCTCCTGATAGATGTTGTCAAGGTCATCAAAATTCACCTGATATGAAGGTCTTCTGCTTTCCCTTCCCAAGGAGCTCTCAAGCCAAGACATGGTAGTATCTTTACTAACTTCCTTGGGAGGTACCATTGCAATTTCTTCATCATGGTCAATATCTAGGTCAATATGGATTGGTGAAGACCTTGTCAGTGGTATAGAATCATGTGCCAAGGGCACTTCCTCTATCTCCTTCTGAGGTATAGGCTCTTCTAGAGGAGCTTCTGGTTATACCTGAGAAGTCTAACCTCCTTACATTTTTGGTTGACCTGCTGCCCTTCACACCTTCTTGACACTGACTTACGCCTTTCCCTTTTGATTGTGCTCTGGAGGAGGAAGGAACTGATGACTGTATCCTAGGCGGCTCTGCTGCTGGTATAGACTTCTTCCTTTTGAGAACTAGGAAGACCTTGCTGTGTTCTAGGACTTGCCTTGTCCTTTCTTCAATTGAGAGGGATTCCTTATTAGCCCAATTAACATGAGGAAGGGGCTGATCTTCAATTCGCTTTCGGGCATACATTGGGAGTAGCACATCCTCATCATCATCTGATAACCCTTCAATATCCTCTGATAGGCAGTCTTTCATCTGGTGAAGAGTGAGCCTACTGTAACTACGCCTCTGCACCTCGAACTCATCTGTACAATTGGCCCAAAAATCTTCAAGAGCTGATATATGAGCATAGTTCCTTTCAAGTTGAGCAGCGTAGACGCCATGAGGGTCATATGATCGTCTCTCACTGTAAGGCTTGAGACCAAGTTTGTCTAACTCATCTCCCATGGTTTTAGCATCTGTTGCTGTTCTGCATGTATAGATTCCCAATCCCAATGGAAAATTGAGGGCTGGTTTCTTTCTGTTCCTCAAGAATATGTGAACATCATGTGCTTGCTTTAAGAACTCCATGAAGACAACTTCATCTGATGGGTACCTTGGTAGCATGAGTGGAGCACTTGAATAGCCATAGACTCTGAGGCAGGTGAAAGTAGGAAATTGTATGAACCAATCTGCCCACTCTGCCATTGCTGCCCTGGCAATTGAAGAGATACAGACGTGCAATTCATTGTCCAGGTCTCGCACTGTGTATATCAGGAAAGTCTCATTCACCCTCTTGTAGTGATGCAGTGACTTCGTGAATTCCAACTGAGGATAGTAGTTGTAGATATGCTGTACGCTCAAAGACCCCTCGGTGTTCAACCCTCTGAATTGACTTTGATAGGCCACTAGGTAGACTAGGTAGGAAACCATATGGAACTCGTGAATCTGGAAATACTCTGTTATCTGCTGATGGAGGCTGTCACTGATCAAGGTGGGTCAATCATAGAACTCAGTTTTCTTCATGATATGGGGTATAGCATAGAACATCCAAGGCTGAAACTTGGTAGCATCTTTTGATCCAGTTACCTTGTTGAGCAAGGTGATTATGATAGTAATTTCGTCCTTGAACTCTCCTTGCCCAACGGTCTTAGGCAAAGTCTTATGCTTTTCCTTCATCCACCTCTGTGCAATCTTCTTACTGTACTTGTCCTTGTGCATTTCCCACATCCTCTCACATTCGCCCTTTGAGATAGTAACACTTTCAAGCCAAGGGGGAATTGAGAAGCATTTCTCGATCATGTCAGGCTTCAAACTGCAAATCAATCTGCCATCTACTGACTGGATCTCCCGTGTCGCCAGATTGTAATGCTTGATGCAAGCGATTACCAACTCGAGACTCTGAACTGAAATAGGAATAGACGTTGCTGCGAGGACTCCAGAGTGTCCTAGTTTTCTGATTGTAGTGTTGCCTGCGCTCTCCAAAGCGTGTAGATCAAACACCGGCTTGATGTGATGCAAGTCCGTCTCAGTTGTTTTGATGAAATCATGGTAGAGAGCTGATTTGGTCTCGAAATCATTGGGAGTGTATTCCATTTTGAAAACCTTGAAGAATGTCTGTAAACTCGCCTAGGTTCAGAGAAGTTTTGAGCAACTTACTATTTTTAGAATGCTGATTTTCTTCCTCCAATGGATAAATTTTTGAACTTTTTTTCGAGATATGGGTTTTGCTCAGAATTTCGTTGCAAGACAACCCAGATCGTCCGTTTTTGAAATTTATGAATTTAGATAGAAAAAGTAACAAACCCTAATTTCTTCAATTTTTCACCAAAAAAGCTGGCACCTGGGTTTTTGTTCAAAATACAATTTGGAATGAACTCAGTTGAATAGAGTTGAAAAACATTGATGGCTGATGGAAAAAGCAGCAAACCCTAATATTTGAATTTTGCTTGAAAAAAGCTGAGATATGGGTATTCTTCAGAAGACTGATTTGAGAGGACTCAGATGATCAAAATTTGAATATACTGAGGATTTCACTGACATGCAAGTAAAAAAGCAGCTGCTGCAACTTGATGAATTTCTTGAAAATTTTCTTCAGAAGAATGGGGTGACAAGACCCAGATGGCTGAAATTTGAAGTCTTTGATCTTCTCCTTAAAAATTTGATCTTTTGGATGAAAAAAGCATGAAAAAGCAAGGTCTTATGTTGCTGGTCTGAAAATTATTTTTGAAAATCAGCAACTCTGAGCTTTTGAATCTTGAAATATTTCTTCAAACTTGCTACTCCACTTTTCTCCTTTGGACGCCACCTGCAATAATGATGAGTTTTGAATGAAAGAGATGTCTTAAATAGACTTAGGGTTTGAAATAGGTTTGCTTTCTTTTGCTTTAATCCTCAAAACCCTAAAATCAGCTTATTCAATGAATTTGGACATTCATCTTTCATCATGCAACTTTGAAAATCTTGAAAATTTGGCTAAGGTAAGCAAACTTGGGCGCCCTTCTTGGCTAGAGGCGCCAACTTCCTCCAGACTTAGCCATTTTTTGGAAATTTTCAACTTTGCTCAATTTTGACCCCTACTTTGACCTCGATCTCCGACTTCTAGATTGATCCGACAACCGAGCCGGATGATTCATCGCGTAGCCTGACTGATTTTGAAAAGATTGTTCTGGAGGCGTCTCTGGTGAAAAACTTCGTTTTGACCTTCAAATTCATGGGAGCCTATTTCCTCTAGGGGCGCCCATTTTGTCCAGAGTAAGCCATTTTTATGATTTTCTAGTTCTTCATTAGTTCCTCTTCTACAGACGATTTTGTTAGATCTGATGTTCCTGGTGTCGGATTGATTGATGATTGGGCTCGTTGCGAAGCTGAGGAGATTCTACGAGGGGTCTTTTGGAAGCTACTTCATCAAAAAGTTAAATTTGATACTCCAAATGCTTGGGTGCCCCTGGCAAGCTGGGGCGCCCAACTTCACTAGAGTTGGCCAATTTTACTGTACTTTCTTCTTGCTCGACTTTGGCCCTTGTTGGGACCTCTGTTCTGCCTGCTGCTTCTGGCGACTGCCAACTCTGTTTGACGTGCTGGAGATCTTGTTGGAAAGCTTGATCAACTCTGAAGACGTCACCCTGGGAGCTTCATTGGCGGAATCTTCTGTTTAAGCCCTCAAAATCTTGGGCGCCTTTCTCTTTCAGGTGCGCCCATTTGCACCAGACTTGGAATATTTTTCAAACATTTTCATCTTCAGACTTGAATCTTCATTCTGTACCTTCAGCTTTGATCTGGATTTGTCGGAGATTGACCAGTCTGATGCTCGGACGAAGACACCCGTTGCAAAGCTGATTGGATTCTGAGGAGATTGATCTCATCCACAAGCCCTAACTGTTGAGTTAGGCCCCTTTCAAAAAGCTGGGCGCCCTTGGGCACTTGGGGTGCCCAGAGTTCCCAGACTTAGGCAATTTTTAGTGACTTTTCATCTTCTTCCTTGTTCTTCGTGCATGTTCATCAACTTGACTTCTGCTCAGCGCGTGAATGTTGAATCCGGCACCTGGCAACTGACTGACCTCCATTGATGACTTCAGAGCTCCTGAAATGCTTCTGAAAACGCAGAATAGACCCACTAGGGCAAAACTGATTGTTTTGAGATTTTGACTGCACTAGCGTGATATGGAAGTATTTTGAGCCAATCAAAATTAGTTTGGACCCTTGCGGACAAACTTTCTATTTTTAGAATGTTTTCCCGATATCCGTTTCAAAAGAAACCTAGAAAAACCCATAAAAAGTTACTAATTTTAAAATAGCAGTTTTCCTAAAAAGTAGGGATGAAAAACTATGATCTGGGTTTTGTAGATTAGGTCATTCTGAGCAGACCCGGATCATCAGATTTTGGAAATTTCACATTTTTTACCCCTTATGCAAGACATGCAAACCCAAATTTTGATCTTTTTGACAGATTTAACAAGACTTTTACTTATTTTTTCAAAATGTCTAAGTGTAGCAAAATTTTTAATTTGGGGTACAACAGGTGGCAACTTGAGCAATTCGATTTGGGCTTGGAGAATATCATTTGAACTTGTTGTTGATTGCTACTTCATCTTTCATCTAAGGCGCTTCTTGAGGCCAGGTTCTTCGCATTTCTATCAGCTTCTAGCATTGCATTTAGTGTAGTTATATTTGCAGCTGTAGATGCGTATTATTACCAGCATTGTTGTAAATTGGAAAATATTGTAATTGCCAAGAGTCTTGGCTACCTTGTATGAACATTGTGTTGAACAAATGATTTTAATCAAGGAGATATAAGTTGCTGGTTATATATTGTTGTCATTGAGCATTTTAATATCATTCATACTCAGCTCATTAGTAGGCATGCCAATTGTATGACACAATGTCACTTGGCTGTAGGTGATTAGTTTGAATATAGAAATCATTTATGTGCATTAGAAAGGATAAAAAATAGTCAAATTTGCATTTAGAATGTAGTTTAATCATTGTAGTGCTGATACATAAGTATTTGAACCATTTATTCATTACTTCTCAAGCATACAATCAGACTGAAATTCTGTACCAGCAAGATCAGATTTTGTATTTGAATTGTTTGACAATATTCCTTGGGTGCAAAACTTGATTTTTTACATCTATATCAACAAGGGATATTATAGGGGTATAAGATCTTTGATCTTGCCATCCTGGAGGGTTAAAGTTCACATGAGAGGTCATCATAGATACTACACTCGAAGAAGAGCAGAACAAGAAGAGAATTGGCAAGAAGATAATCCATTTGAGGACACACCATTAGAAGAAATGGGTGACAGGGAAAAAGATGGTTCACAGAGAAATGAGAGAAACAATGAAGAGGTTCAAAATTAATCACATAATAGTAAGGGAAAGGAACGAGTTAGAGGAGAGAGCCCTAAATAAGAATTTAGAAGAATTGATAATTTGATGGATATGATGTTTGAACTGTTGGGAACTATGAGACAGGCTATTCCACAACAGAGGATAATTCAGATAGGTCAGACTAGTGGGACTTCAAGGACAGAGCAGACATCAATCCAATAGAATTTTTCATCCGGTATGTCAGAGCGTATGCCTGGACAACCTACTTTCGTTCCTCGGGAGACCCCTCCAGTCCAACAGACAAAACGACCATAGTTTTAGGCACCCTGTGGCATGTTAGCAGCTAATGTGACCAGACACTATGCCGAATATATGACACTTGCTCCTAAGATTCGGCAGGTCATGTCTATTCATGAGTTCTTGGATGTGAAGAAACCAAGAGGGGGAGGTAGGATTGAGCATAGAGCACCACAGCCACAACCACCACAACAGAATAGAGACTTCCAACATGCAGTAAGCGAAATCACATTACCCCATTTCGATGGCACTGATAAATGCACAACTAGGTCATGGGTTTAGAAGTTGGATAACTATTTATCCTTGAGGCCGATGCAAGAGGATGAGGCTATCAAGTTTGCTACTTTGCATCTTGATGGCATAGCACATGATTGGTGGTATCGTGGGATGTACACCTTGCATCACCATTTGATCAATACTTATTAGGAGTTCACCGACTGGCTCATCAAGCGTTTTGATAAGAAGGATCCAAAACTTTACTTTCGGGAGCTTGCTCAGTTTAGGCAAGGTGTCAGTTTGGAGTCATATATCAATGAATTTCAAAGACTATCCGTCATGGTGACAGGGGTTTTAGAAAGAAGACTTGTCATATTGTTCATTGAAGGTCTACATGATTAAGGCCTTTGATCCCCCTTCTCTTCAGGAGGCGATGAAGAAGGCTAGTAGTATGGAGTTTGCAGCCCCGAAAAGCAAGAGTTCACACAAGGAGTTCCCTTCTACTAGCAATGAGAGTCCTCAACACATTGCTGAAAAGAAAAAAGAAATCAACACCTATGATTGATGAGACACGAGAAGAGTTGAGGAAGAAGAAATTGTGCTATTGGTGTAAGGAACCTTATCACAGGGATCATGATTACACATTGAGACCTAAGGGCAAGGCAAATCGTTTTATGTGGGCATATTTTGAGGACTTCGATTTCGATGATGTGGGTCAGCAGGTTGCTTCAAGAGTTGATCAAGATGAGAAGGCATATGCTCCCTTGGCGTTCCTTGCCAATGTACAGGATGAGGCTACATTCAAATTCAGAGGGATAGTTGGTGGACAACGTTGCATTGCTATGCTTGATATTGCTGCAACCCATAACTTTATCTATGAGGGTTTTGTAGCTAGGTGCAAACTTTAGGCCGAGGATTTTGATGGATTCAGAGTCCGAGTTGCTGATGGATATACCCTTGCATGCACTAGGCGGGTCACTAATCTCACTTTGATGTTGAATAGTTATGAGTTACATTCTGATTTCTTTGTGGTCAACATGGGTGAGACGAATATAGTTTTGGGCATGAAATGGCTCCAAGACTTGGGAGTATTTACCCTCAACGTACCTAAGATGGAGATGGAATTTGAGGTTGATGGCAGGAAACATGTGTTGAGGGGAATTACAGATGGGGGCTTGCATTCTATCTCTTTCTATAGAGGGTTGGACAGAAAGAGAAAGGAGAAGGTGATTCAGGAGAAGCATGAGATGATCTTCAATCCATTGTTCGAGGTTGATGTTGGTGTAATTAATATTTAATTACACTTTACATAAGTTTTTTTAGGTAATTATTTAATTCCTAGGTTAATTAGTTGTCATCCTTATCTTGTTGAGCTATCTTGTTGCTCAAGATAAGATTAGGGTTATTCTTTGCTTTTATAAAGCAAATCATTATCTTGTAATTATTGAATTCTTGGATAATTTATGTTGCACATTCTTTTGCAACCTCTCTGCTTTTTTTGATTTTCTCTTCTGTGGAAGGTCTATTCTGGTTTGCGAATCTGATCTTGGTTTCTAACATGGTATCAGAGCTTTGATTTGCAGCCCTTTCTCAGATTTTTGAGAAAATCATTGTAGGGTTCGTTCGGGATTCCTCGAGGGTTTCATGCCTTGAGTTCATCTATGTGGCGTTTTGGATCAGATCGGGCCTCACCATTGGATTCAGAGCGTTGGAAAAAGTGAGGATTGGCTTTTATTTTGCAGATTTTGGCCATCGTTTGCCAGATCTATGAGGGTTTCAAACTTAGAGTTTTCTTGCAAGATCTGGGGGTAGCCAAATTTTTGGAGCATTTTGGGGCACAAACGGAGGCCACCATTGCATTCGCAGTGGCCAAAAACCCTAAAAATGCCCTTTGTTTCGTTGATTTTGGTGCAGTTGATCTGGGAGGCAAAATTTTTTTCCTTGGGGGGTCGTACGGCCTTCCCAACACACGTTACAAGGCTCAAAAATCGAGAAAAATATTAAAAACGCATTTCTTGGTTTGTGTGCCACCGCGCCCAATGTATTTTGGCTCTGCCACTTGGCGGCCACTGGCCCGCCATTGCCAGCGGCGGCTCCCGCCCAGTCGCCACCCGTCGTTCTCAGCCCCCGCTGGGCCCCTCCAGTTAGCCCTTGAAATATTCCGAGCCAATTTTTTTTTAATTTTTACCAAGTACACAACAATGCAGAGAGCACCCGTTAGGGTTAGATAATTCAAACCAGCAGATTACAAATAACTCGTTGCCAAGAATGCGCACTCAATCTCAACAAGAGAGAGGCTGTCATATGGCAAGAGGATCGTCAGTGCCTTAAACAAAATGCAACTGAAGGTAACTCTAACCAAGAATGTGTCCGCGAAGGACGATCATATGGTCAGAGGATCTTCTACGCTACAAGTACTGGAAACAAACTCAACACCAAGCATGTGCTACCCAATCCAGTATGGAAAGGAGGCGACCATATGGTGGAGTGCTAAGAATTACAATGCAATTAAGGGAAATAAGCAAGAATGCTGAAGTACTCGACGTCAAGAATGTGCTTTCCAACCCGAGACGGAATGGGAGCTACCATATGACGGAGATATAAAGAAAGACAATAGACTGGGCAAGGATCAGTCTCTTCCACGAAATGTAGGAAATATAAATAAGAGCTTACAAATGTGAATATTGGCTGGTTAGTACTACTAACAGCCTTACAATGTAATATATACCCTGCAAGCACGATGGATTAGAGTGATAATCACACTGCTGAAATGTAGAGCTACTCCAGAACGATTAATATGACTAAGACAGACAATCCCAGCCCTATTAATAATTTTACTAAGTCTGATATGACAGATCTGCAGTTAAGAATGGTGAAAACAGCAACTCCAAAACTTACTTAAATCCTCATATCTCTCTCAATACTCGCTCATTTAACTTGAAATCAGTTGCAAAACATTCTAATAATGATGACAATGAAGATGGATGACAAAAAATTCTCACAAAGACCCCTATTTATTTTGCACGACTTCCAAAGCACTTACAAAGTGAAATTGCCTGCAAGCAAGGGCGATTTACTTTAGATAATTCATATACTTCAAATAAAATTCTGGGAACTTGCACATATGGTCGCCCTACATAGGAAAATAGATTGGAACAGTACCCAGAACAATATTATTTCTGTTTCTTGAGTTGTGAGTAAAAACAACCTACAACCATACAAATCAGCAACTCTAAAATTGACAGAAAATACAATAACTCAACTACAGAATGTGAGAAGAACCAACTACAATGAAAGGAAACCAACTACAACTAAACCTCTCAACTAGTTGCTGTCTTTCAAGCAAGAAGAAGAGCCAAGCTAGGAGGCTTACATTCCTCGAAGCAATCCCAAAGCCAATCCGGCAGCATAACTTTGCAAATTCATCAGATAAACAAAATGAGGACCCCAAGCTCCAATTTATAACTTTAGAAGAGCTTTCTAGAAACCTCCAAGAAGGGCGCCACCTCAAAGATTCTTTTAGGTCATTGACTTGTCTTTTGTCTTCACCCTCAGGATGGCGTACTTGCTTAAGAAGATAAATTTCACTTTTTAAATAAAATATTTGGCTCACCCAAAATTGGTGTCCAAACTCCTTGAGCAATATTTGGCTTTAGAAATATTAAAATATTTCCTCCATGTGAAAATACCCTTCAATGTCCCCCTTTTAAAGACAATATTAATTCATGATGCTAGAACAAGGAATTATCATTATAATATAAAATATCTTATATCACCATGGAACTGCATCAGAAGCCAAATTCAACCATATCGTTTGAACAGACTGCCAAAGCGGAGCCAATTGATTAGGAGTCAACAAGTCAACTGCTAAAAATAGAATTTACTAAAAATAGTAAATTCATGTAATTGCTCAAAATGCCGAACTGAAACCACCAACGCGAAGCTCTCAGAAAACCCAGAAGGAATCCGCCATCCAAGTTCAACAATTCCAAAAGAAGACTCCGCAAAAAGACAAAACATTCTCCAAGAAGTTTGGAAACCCTGATTCGAGCTTTTGCTTAGCCTACGAGTTTCCAGAAATAGGCTAAATCCAAATGAAGAGCGTAGGGCTAAATTGGGGACATTACAGCCCTGGTCACATTGAGGACCGGGGGCCCTACGTTCAGCTGGCAGGCCAAAACAAAATATTCCGATCGCTGTAAAACTTTTCCGGCAGAGAATATTCTGTCGGGGTACAAGCATATTCCGACAGGTCTTATGCAGCGCAAACGCCCGTCAAATTTTTTGCAGGGGGCATTTTTTGCGCCGACGGCCAGATGGCCGTCAAATTTAATACAGTGAAGTGCTGACGTCAGCATGACGTCATCGGCCATAAGGCCTCTTTGCCCCTCCTAGCCCTGATTTGCCCTAAAGGAGCAGTTTTTTTCTTTTGGTCATAACTTGGGCATACGGTATCGAAATCGGGAAAATGAGATCGCCGAAAAGTTGGTTCCGAGCACTTTCCAGTGGTGCAGGTTATTTTTCAATATTTTGCTGTTTATCTGCTGTTTTCGCTGTTTGAAGTTAGATGTTCATTTTGGGCTTTCGAGCTCATAACTTTTTGCCACGATCTCCATTTTTCGTCTTCTTTGAGGCGTTGGAAAGGTATTGAGGAGCTCTATCTTGCTGTCCATGCACTTTTTTCTGTATCTGTCCCAAGTTTATTGTTATTCTAGATTTGTCCCGATGGGTCTTTTGGAGATTACTTGGATGTTTTGGTAGTTGGAAAAGTGAAACTTGAATGTTTGCACTTCATTTCAGTACCACTTCATGTTATTTTCTGTTTATGCATGCATTAGTATTCTCTCCTTTTACAATCGTTGGGTTATTGTAATAAATGAACTGAGATAAAGTTCCATCAGGGGGGTCTCTTGCATAATAAATTTGATTAGAGTGTAGTTTTCACTTTGATCTTCATATCCATCTTGATTTGATGATAGCTCGTATGGGTTATTTGGTTTCCTAGTTTCTTTTGGCCACAATTTTTGCTATTGTTTGACACATCGGATTCATCGGTTCACACTTCAGTTGAGAGATTATGTTTCTTGATCCTCATTGGTTTAGATTCTTCTCAGTTTGAGGGCCATGTTTTTATGGTTATTGTTCCAGAGTTTTTTTTGGTACTCCTTCCCATGGAAGAGTTTTAGTCACAGTTTGGCATCGGCATCGAGATACACGGTTTCCAGATTATGTCATCACTTCATCTACTGTTGCTTCACAGATTCCAGGGTTGTTCTAGTTTGTGAGTTTTCCAATGTTCCGTGGCATCGGGTCTGCTGTCAGTGGCATCGGGTCTGCTGTCAGTGGCATCGGGTCTGCTGTCACATTATCATGATTCCAGTTTTGGTTTCAGTTGTAGACAGAAGTATCTTTCCTTGCTTGTCAGATTGTGGTTCCAGTGTTACTCCACAGTGTTCTTCCAGTGCTTCTTTGCAACAGTCATCTCATTGTAGGGGGTTTTGTCCCACTAGGTTTTCCTTCTCTACCGCACCATTGCATTTGTAAATGAGTACCTGATCAGGCCTTGTTGCTGGGACTCATCTTTGCATAATAATTTGCTTCTCCCTAAGTTGCACTTATGACGGGGTGTTGGTGTAATTAATATTTAATTACACTTTACATAAGTTTACTTAGGTAATTATTTAATTCCTAGGTTAATTAGTTGTCATCCATATCTTGTTGAGCTATCTTGTTGCTCAAGATAAGATTGGGGTTATGCATCTTTGCTTTTATAAAGCAAATCATTATCTTGTAATTATTGAATTCTCGGATAATTTATGTTGCACATTCTTTTGCAACATCTCTGCTTTTTCTGATTTTCTCTTCTGTGGAAGGTCTATTCTGGTTTGCAAATCTGATCTTGGTTTCTAACAGTTGATGCTACTTGGTCATATGACAATCCACTTTATGATTTGGATGTTGATCACTCTCTTGATTCTAGCCTTGGGATGAGCATTGATGGTGGTGTTTGGGATCCTTCCAGTGCATTGGGATTTCAAACAGGATTCACAGAGGAGATTTCAGAGGAGTGTGTATAGCTTCACATTTGATTCTCATGTACATGACTTATTTCAGATGCACGGTTAAGTGGCGCATGTGATGGATAGTTTGTTTGATAGCTTACCTTGCATAGAGATTGGAAGCAAGGGTGGTTAGTCTTTTGACTTGCTTCCTCTTGAGGCTTATACTCCTGCGACACTTGATGATAGGATTGAGTTGGTTCGACATATTCAGTTGATTGAGCTAGTGTTACAGGAGCTATTTGGTGATGACAGGGACATTACACAGATCTTCCCTTGGGATCCAGGTGGTGGAGAGTTGTGTTTGCGGCCGAGATTGCTTGGGGTCAAGCAATTTTAAGGAGGGCGGACTGTAATGTCCCCTTTTCTAGCCTGATGTTGTTTGTGGTTGGATTAGCCTATTAGTGGCCCTCGTCGGCTAATAGAGCATGTTTAGAGGGTCTTCTTGGCAGTTACCCGGATGGTGGTTGGCTCAGTTCATGGGATTCAGGAGTTAATTGGATGATTCTTATGGTATCTTGGGTGTTGGATAACATACTGTTTGATAACACATTGTGTTAGAAAACATACTGTGTTATATTTTATATTTGCACTTTATGAGTTATATTTTTAAATTATCATAAAGTGTAAATATAATATAATATTATAATGTTTTATTGGAGACTTCTAGAGGGGGGCCGGCCTCTTGAGAGAAGAATAAATAGATGGTACTTGCTTGCTTCTCAATCATCCAGATTTGATATTGATATTTGATAATTTCTCTTGTGGAGCCAAGGGTTTTTGCAGATTTCATCTTTGAATCATAGGAAACGAAAACTTCCTTTGATTAGCATAACTGAGGTGGTGAAATATTCCTCCGAAGGGTTGCATTGTGAGTGGAAGATAGTCAGTCTTTCACATTGAGCTTATTGCATCTTACTTCAACTTTCATGGAGGTCGACTTGGTTTGGAGTATGCAGAAGATTGTTTGTTGACATCCATTTTGGCATTGATTCATTGAGGAGAATAAGGGCACTCCCTTTGGGAGTATTTTGGGTGATATTTTGTAAAGTTTCAATTGCATTTTCAGACCTTCATAATCTGCTGTCATAGAGGTCGATCAGCCTATGTGAGTCTCATGTTTTTGCTCATATCTTTCGATTGAGGAGGCCAATCATTTTGGGTATTGTTGCATTCAATTCCTATCATCGAGACAATCGTTTTAGGGGAAAATTGGAAGGAGTTTGGTGCTGCAATTAATTATTTAAACATTTGCCAGGCAAGAACAGGGGCAATAGCTTGAGCAATTCGATTTGGGCTTGGAGAATATCATTTGAACTTGTTGTTGATTGCTACTCCATCTTTCATCTAAGCGCTTCTTGAGGCCAGGTTCTTCGCATTTCTTTCAACTTCTAGCATTGCATTTAGTGTAGTTATATTTGCAGCTGTAGATGCATATTATTACCAACGTTGTTGTAAATTGGAAAATATTGTAATTGCCTAGAGTCTTGGCTACCTTGTATGAGCATTGTATTGAACAAATCATTTCAATCAAGGAGATATAAGTTGCTGGTTATATACTCAGCTCTTTAGTATGCATGCCAATTGTATGACAAAATGTCACTTGGCTGTAGTGTTGATGTGTTTTTCGTGACCGCACCAACGCAGAATAAGATCGCCAACGGCTACCCTATTCTCTCTTGATCAAAGTATTCCGCATGCTAAGATTGCAAGAAAGTTCGTGCGTTCAACTCCAAGGTTCCTTTAATGCGAATAGGCTCAGTTGGCTCAATGTGATTTGCTGGTATTTCAAGGGGACTTACGGAATTTTCAACAGCAGAGGAAGAGGTTTTCACAATTCAATAGATTTATCAATAAAGCACGGGTTTACTATTCTAACCAAAAAGTACTGAATTTAAAGTGGCTGCAGGGTTTAGAGAGTCTAAATCTATTCTAAGTATGGGATATGGAGCTCAACTTCAGCAAACTTCAACCAAACTTCGCTTTGCCTCGCCTCGGACAGCTTCCACGGAGTCGGTGCAATCTTCAGAGGAGTAGTTCAAGGTGTTCAGATCATAACTTAGCATGAAAATACCATCACAACGACGCATATAGACATACAAATCATGATCGAAGTTAAGTACATGATATTCCAGTTGACCACACAAGGCGCATTCACCATTAGCAAATACACTAGTCGTATGGATAGATGAAGTTGCTTAGATCAAACACCACATTCCACAGCTAACATTTACTTGCATGGAATGAAAATTATACCACTTTGAACTATTTTACGCTACCATTTGAATCGGAAGGACGAAGAAACCTTGCTAGCTACTCACAACAAAGACGAAATTCACCATCGATGAAAAACTCTTTTATTGAGAGAGTGTTCACAACAATTTCTTACAAAGTTTTCAAAGGGAAAACTTTCCCTCTTCTTCAAACTACACTATCAATCTATACTAAGTTACTCCTAAGTTGTCCCTCTACTCTATGTCTACTGTCTAACTTAATGTCTATTCTAATTTTTAATGAGTTACAAATGAGGGGGACTCCCCCTTTTATAGTTGGCCAAGTCCAACGAACATCTTAGATTACAATCGGCTGGATGGCCCAGATTGTGCCACCTTAGCCCTAAACAAGATTCACCCTAAAAACTGCCACCAAGAGGAGTGGGGTAATAAATGAGCCATTAATGGCCACCATTCTTCTAGAAGATTCTATCTTTGAAACGCGTTCACACTGTTCTTGATCTTCTTCTTGACGTCGTTCTTCAACTTTGCTCGAGCTTCCATTCTTTTCTCCATCTTGAGTTTTGAAAACATTTCTTCTCTGTCACTAAGTCTCAACACTTAGCCATTTTCTTGCAACTTTTCTTCCTTCGAGGTTGAAACGCCATCTTGGATTACTTTCTTCATCACTTTAAGTCATCATCGCTTGGTCTCGACGTTCCCCCTGCAAAATAAGCAAGGAGAAGGGTATTAGAACACTTCATTATATAAACTTAACTTACTTACCAGGATTTTCAAGTTTTAACTTCCAAGGGTTCATCGTCTTCACTAGCCAACTTCGCGTTCAAATTCTTCATGCCTTAGCCAAATTTCAACCTCCTCAAGGGTGTACAAAGAGATGTACTTTAAGATCATCTTTTGAAGGTGTTAACTTCAACTGCAGCTTCTTCAAGAAATTTATCCCACCAGTTGAAGCATCGACAATTTTGATTTCATTCATCTCCGGCTCAGGAAGATTATCTTCACGAAGAATTTGAGTAAATTCACCTAGGCAGTTCCTTTCAAATTCATCGTCTGGAGGATTTTACCTTGAAAACACATTTTCTTCACTTTGCCTTAGAAAATTTTAAAATTTCCCTTAGGAAAACTCATCAATCCTGTGCCCATCAAAAATCTTCACCCTGAAGGCTTCGGCGAACTGTGGAAGACTTTGAAACCTATTCCTTGTCGAAGATCCTCAATACCTAGAAGAAAATTTTCTTCAGAACGTATAGAATTCATGGGTATACAACGAATGGGTTCATTTAATTTTTTGAATTTTGCACCTTGGAAAAATAATTTTTTTAACAAATTTAATCCTGTTCTTCGTCTCTGTGAATATTTCTTGTTGCTCTGACTTGGAAATTTTTATCAACCTGTGCAGCTGGCATCATCTGACTTCATTTTTGGCAATTTTGCTCATGTCTTAGGAGATTTCTTCACTTCACCAGACTTGGGCGTTTTTCCTAAGGAAGAACATTTGTGCCTTAGAAAATTTTTTTTAATCACTTAGCACAGGACATTTTGGATTTTGCCTTAGAAATTTTTTATTCATTCTTCAATTCATTCTTCCTGTGAAGAAATTTTATCTACTCAGAGAAATTTTCTTTTAATCACTTAGCACAGGACATTTTGGATTTTGCCTTAGAAATTTTTTATTCATTCTTCAATTCATTCTTCCTTTGAAGAAATTTTATCTACTCAGAGAAATTTTCTTTTAAATGCCTTGAGAGCACATATCATGTCATGGAGAATATTTTACTTTCAATGCCCAACATATTTTATTCACACCATCCTAGGCGCACTTCACACTTGAAGAGGATATTTCTAACTTCAACGCTTAGCATTATTCATCAACCTTACTTCAAACTTCATGCATTTTGAGCGCATTTAGCACCTTGAGGAAGATATTTCACTTCCACGCCCAACACATTCAACTCCCCTAGGGCGCTTTTCACACTTGCAAGAGGTTAACCACACCAAGGTAACTTTATTTGAACTCCTTTACCTTGTTTACCACGTTTTACCCCACACTTACTTTTGTCTTGGCGCATTCAAAGGGGAGAGAGGAAGTCAAAGCTTAAAATATTCTCTACATGCGCCACGCCTTGATTCCCTTTTATCTTGCATGGGCGCATTTGAGCATAGGACGAGGATGGGTGCATTTCCCATGGGTAGAAGGACGAAACACTTTGACCCTTTTGACTTCTTGTTTAGCATAGCGCATTTGGCATGTGGAGGTGGATATTCGTTTGCCTTAGAGACTTTTCAACAACTCTTGAAGTGGGCACATTTTGATGGGTGAGGAGGACGAGTTTCTTTGACTTCCTTGACTTTCTTGAGAGGTGGGCGCATTTTGCCATGTGAGGTGGATGAGAGTTAAACTTAGCCACTCTTTGTTGCCTTTGCCTTAGATTTTCTTCTTGGGCGCATTTGGCATAGGGAGGTGGATGAAAATTTATACTTAGAAAAATTTTCAAACATGAGACCTTGCATGAGGACGCATTTTGCCATAGGAGCAGGATGAACTTTTGCCTTAGAAATTTTTCTCTTGTCTCATGCTGGAGTGGGTGCATTTTCATGGTGGTGCAGGATAAAGTCTCAGACTTAGCTGTTTTTTCTTCGTCTTCGCCAGTTCCTGCACGCCTGCTATTTATAGTAAGTCCTTCAATTCTTGCATCTTCGAAGCTCAGGATGATTTGAAATTTTGAACGCTGGATCTTCACGACTTCATCAACCTGTTGAGATTGCTATTCTGAGCTGGCCTGCTATTTATAGCCTATTTTTGAAGGTGGTTTGGTATTTATAGTAACTGCGTTCTTCTGATACCTCCACAACTCCGTTTGATTTGAAATTCGAATGACGTGTTCCTCACCATGTGACCTGCCTGTTGACACTGGCGCTTGTTGCTGACTTTCTATTTTTAGCCAGTTTCTGAAATGACTTACTATAAATAGTAAGTGCTCCGTTTGCCTTCAAATTTTACCAGCAGATAGCTTGAAAGACGCTGATTGCGGTGGTATACACCGGTTTTCAAAATTTTTGACTTTTTACACCTCTTTTCTGATCCCGAAGCTGGAAACCCTAATTTGTTCTGCATGCATATCAAATGATCTCCGTTTGTTCTTGTTTCTGCTGCATTGCGATCAGCTCGTGATTCTGAAGTGCTGGGAGGCGGCTGTCGGGATGCACCTGCTAAAAATAGTAAATTCCTAAACGAGTGACCATCTCCGTTTGCATGTCACATCACTGCGAAGCTCTCGAAAAACCCATAAGGAATTGTAGACATGCAAAGAAAACCCTGACATGCAAACCCTAAAAATAGCCTCTGAAGGTTGAACTCTGAAAGTTGTTATGTCACTTTGCATGTTATATCACCGCGAAGGTCTCTGAAAACCCATAAGGGATCTCTAGACATGCGTTGAAAAACTCTGCATCTAAGCCCTGAAATCTGCTCCGGAAGCTGAACTGCTAAAAATAGCAAGTTGTCCGTTTTAGCTCAAATTTTGCCAGAGAGTAGCCTGATGTGCTCTGAATGCAGTGTGACTGTTAAAACTCTGAAAGTGTCGAGAAAATGTTCCAAATTTCACACTTTCTAAAAATAGTAAGTAGCTGAAATCTGATGAAATTTCAGTGAGGGCCTGCTGGAAGCACACTGACAACAGTGTTAGTCTCTATTTTCAATATATTCACTTCATTTGATTTTGGATTGACCAGAAAGGTAAAAACCCTAATTTTACCGACTTGGCCAAAATCCCACATCAGACGGGCACACCCCGAAAGACAAACAGTAGAAAAGAGAGACAACGACAAAACAAACTAAAATCAAGCCAAAAGTTCAGAACGAAGCAAAAATTAGGGGGTCCCCATTTGCAATGGGGCGATGTGTGAAAAAGGTCACAACATGTAGGTAATTAGTTTGCATATAGAAATCATTTATATGCATTGAAAAGGATAAAAAAGAGTCAAATTTGCATTTAGAATGTAGTTTAATCATTGTAGTGTTGATACATAAGTATTTGAAGCATTTAATCATTAATTCTCAAGCATACAATCAGACTAAAATTCTGTACTAGCACGATCAAACTTGGTGTACAGGTTTGGATTGCTTGGGGTCAAACAATCTTGGGAAGGGCGGATTGTAATGTCCCCCTCTTGTGCAGTTAACAAGAGTTGTGGTTAGTCTATCACCTTGGTTCCCGTAGACTAACATGGTGGTTAGGGAACCCTTCCAAGGGAGTTTGTGGCTTGCCACTCAACTGTTTGGGTTTTATTGGTGTTATTTCCAACTTAGTGAGTTTTAGAGAGTTCGTAGTGATGACTTCTGAAGCATTCTTTGGACACTTTGTCCACACTAAAATTAGTAAGTCATGGGTTGATCACCGACCTTGGTTTTATCTTGGTAGTTAACGTAGTCCAGAGCTTTAAGTTTAAATAACGTAAATATTAAAGTTAAATTAAAATTTTAACTTCAGCGTTATTTATTTTATTTAAGTGATTTTATGATTGAGGAGTTATAAGGGGATTTTTAATGATATTTTAATAGCATAAAGTTGGCCACCCAACTTAAGGGAGTCATAAAGGGATAAAAGTGAATAAAATAAAATAAATTAAAAAGTCAATTTGGGCATGGCAATTGAGGAATATAAAGTGCTTTTGTGAGTTCATTTTGTCATTCATGCTGAACAATATGCACAAGAGTTTGCTGGTTGGACTGAGGTCTTGGCTTTGTGAGGAAAAAATCCCTCATGAGGATCTTCAATTGTAGGATTGAAAGACATCCCAAGGTTGAATGTTGATAACTCCATTTAGGGGTTATCCATTTGCATGATAATGATTGGTTTTGAAATTTAGTGAAGTGTCCTTTGGAGACGAATTTCAGAGACTTTACAAAAGAAGAATTTCATGTGATATCTATACTTCATCCTCAGTATATTTTGGGACTTTAGAGGAAAGGGTTTGCGGTGCTAGTTGCTTTCTTTAGGGCTGTGGCTATCCTCTCCTTAAACCCCTTGCTCTCTTCATGCTTATGATGACAATGATGATTTTTGGATAGAGATTCATTGTTCTAGGGTTCACAAGTGATGATCTTTGATTACAACTATTCAGGGTTTGGCGTTTCATATCAGCAGCTACATTGAATGTTAAAGGTAACTTCATCTTTGGAGGCTGCATCTAAGTTTGGGAAACAGTTTTGTGGATACCCTAGCCGTGGTTTGCAGAGGAGGAAGATAGTTCAATCATGATCAACATGTGGCATCCATATTTCCTAAGCTAGTCAACCTATATAATGATTTGCTAGTCCTCCGTTTCATTAAGCACATTCAATCAATGGTGCACAAGGTCTAAACTTCTAGCATACTCGAACCTTCCCTAACGCCATCCTACACACCAAGTGTGGGAAGTTTGAGGAGCGCCGCTCAAGGAGGAATGTGGGAGGAGGTGAATGTTAATGAATAGATTGCAGTTTGTGACTCAAGGGAGGTTGATACACCATTCTGTCAACATCTAAAGCTGCTGTGACTATGGCATCACATATATTTAGGGCTTTTGAAGCTGTTGTGACTGTGGCGTCACATATACTCAGACATTAGAGGTTGTGTATCTAATGGAGTTGTTGCAGCATTGAAGCCCATGTAACAACGAAGTAAGATAATCATAAAATTTCTATTTTTTTTTTTGAAATGAATTAAACAAAAAATCATTGAAAGTGTAAGAGTACCATTATGTCATTATAAATAATTAAATAACACAATAGTGTACATCGATATAATTGAATTCCAACATCTTGTCATCATGAAGCACAACCGTATTGGCATCATGAAGCCACGTGGACTCTAGCCAAACCCCCAAGCAATAAAAGGATTACCATTAATTTGGTTTATCAATGATAATCCTAATATCTACATACCTGATTTACAGTGGGTATGCAACCCTTTCTGAGTCTTACTCTACCCAGACAGAACCTCGTCGGTTGCCACCCATTCAGGTGCAACAACATTCACTTTCTTTTCCATAAGCTTAGCATTAAGCTAGTAACTTGTTCAAAATCAAATGTTAGAAGAAATAACAATTAAGGGAATCATCTAATGATTAATGGAATGACTTCATTTTCTGATCATTAATTCCTTGTAAGAGCTTACGACGGGAATCTAATCTCAACTAAAGATAAATGACAATACATCATCTACACTATTTGGAAATATAACTTATAAAAGCATACTCTTTTGCTTATGCTGTGGTGAGTGATATTCCACCTTTTTAGTGAGGGTTAGAACTCAAAATAATAATGAAACAATTACATACTCTTACACTTACACTTACACAGTGGTGAGTGCTGAAACTTAATAATATAACATTATACCCTTTTTTGCATTCGAAGTCCATATAAGCACAACATCATATAGCTTGGTGACAACAAATAATGTTAGGATATGATAGAAACCTCGAAGGCAATACAATAATGCTACTTAAGGAAAATCATGATTGATTGACTATATCAAAATCCATTAATGAAGTAAGGTGTATTCCATTCTATAAAAAATACTCGTTATCACAAACCAATAAAAGTGTTATAAAAATTATACATGTATATGACATTCAATTCCACTATATTCAATCTTACAAGAGAGCATGCATATATTTAATAATCTAGATGGATACAATTAGTGTTACAAGACTCGCCTAAACTCGCCGAGTGTGGGCGAGTTGCGAGGCGGGTGACCCTAAATGAGTCCTAGAGATTCGGAAACTGAGTACTCGTTGAGACTCGCCGGACTCGCTAGAATCAGCCATTTTAATTAAATTTTTTAAAAAAGTTGCAATCTTTCATTTACAATTTTTTTAATTAAATGGTGTGCTGCCCCAAGACCCTATGATGGGCGCTGCCCCAAGACCCTGTTGGGGGCACTGCCCCTAGAGCCCCGCAAGGGTCGCTGCCCCTCGACCCTGCTGGGGGCGCTGCCCCTCGACCCTGCTGGGGGCGCTGCCCCCTGACCCCGCAGGGGGCGCTGCCCCCAAACCCCCGCGAGGGGCACTACCCCTCAACCTTGTTGGGGTGTTTCCCCCAAACCCTCATCAAACTATAGGTCTAAGCATGTTATAGACCAATGATGAATCATGATCATAAACCTACAAAATACATATCCCCTATTGCAAATCTCCGCATCTTTCACAATCAAAGTCATAATCAAGGATTATCTTGTTTCATACATTAGACAAGAAAACATGTAGTCTTGAAGGCTACAATAAAATTTTAATAATAAATTCCTCACTTGAATATACACACCAATCATTGAGATGTGTTGATGTGTTTTTCGTGACTGCACCAGCACAGAATAAAATTACCAACGGCGACTCTATCCTCTCTTGAACAAAATCTCTTGCATGCTAAGATTGCTAGAAAGATCGTGCATTCAAATCCAAGGTTCCTTCATGCAGTGGATAGTCTCAGTTGGCTCGATGTATTCCAAGGGGACTTACAAATTTGTTCAACAGCGGAGAAAGGAATTTGAATGCTCGAAAGGTTTTGTCTATAAAGCTCTTGTTTCCTAAACTAACCAGGAAGTACTGAATTAAAATGGGTGCAGGGTTTAGAAAGCCTAAATTCTATTCTAATTGCGTGATATGGAGCTCAACTTCAGCAAACTTCAACCAGACTTCACTTTGCCTTGCGTCAGACAGCTTCCGTGGAGTCGGTGCAATCTTCAAGGGAGGTGACTAGAGATATTCAAACCACCACTTGACATGAAAATACCATCACAACGACGCATACCATCATTCAAACTGTGATTGAAGTTAGGTCCACAACGTTTCCAGTTGACCACACAAGGCGAACACACCATCAATGAGCCCGATAGTGGTATGGATAAGCGAAGCTTGCTTAGATCGAACAACACATTCCATTGTTACTATCTACTTGCATGAAATGAAATTTACTCTACTTTAAGCTACTACTTGAATTAGAAGGACGAAGAAACCTTGCTAGCTACTCACAACAAAAGACGAGATCATCATCAGTGAAAACCCTTTTTATTGAGAGAGTGTTCACAACAATTTCTTACAAAGTTTTCAAAGGAAAAACTTTCCTTCTTCAAACTATCCTACCAATCTATGTTACACTATCAGTCTCTCTGCTATTCTATTATCCTAATCTAATGAGGTACAAATGAGGGGGGATGCCCCTTTTATAGTTGGCCTAGTCCAATGGACGACTCAGATTCAATTACAATGAAGAGCTCAGATCGAGCCACATAAGCCCAAACCCTAAAAATCGCCACCAAGAAGAGTGGGGTAATAAATGAGCAATTAATGTCCACCACCCTTCTAGAAAATTCCTGTCTGGAAATGCGTTCACATTCTTCTTGTTCTCGACTGCATACTCCATAGCTTCAACTTTCTTGAACTGACATGGCTACTTCTTTCTCCTGCTTGATGATGGCTTTCCTCCTTAATGTCATTACATTTCAGGTTGGGTGAAGTATGCTGGAAAAACACCCTTTGGGTCAATGCCGGAGAAAGACCTCCACTTTGTCCTTCAATTCATCTTGCTATCATTCTTTAACTTTGAGGTGCTTGAGGATGATCTCTAATGCTTGGTACTTCATCTTTTCTTTCATCCCGATCTTGAAGGATTTTCTTGTCTCATACTCGATCGTTTCTTCTTTGCCACTTGCCTGACTACGTTGGGTGCATACTAGGTCTTTGTGGAGAAACATCCAACGCTTTGCCGTTTCTTTCATCATCTTCCTTCATGTTTTGGGTGCAACTGAGATCACGTGGAGGAGCTCGAAACACATAACTTTATCTCCTTTCAAGGTTGTAATATTATCTTGGATTACTTGCTTTATTGCTTCAAGTCATCGGGCTTTGGCCCCGACGTTCATCCTACAAAACAGATAAAGAGAAGAGCATTAGAGCACTTATAGTATAAACTCACTTTGCTTACGTGATCTCTATGTTCTGATCTCCAAGCCCTGAGTGATCTCCGGATCTGATAGGGTTCATCGTTTTTCTCTAGCCAACGTTGCTTTCTTCATGATTTTTCATCATCTGTAGGCTGGGTGTATAACACCTGTGCTTCATATTTCAATGCCTCAGACAAATTTCATCTTCCTCAAGGGCGTATTTAAGAGATGCATTCTCATCTCATCGTTTCACTCTCATCATATCTTCATCTTTTCTCGGGGCCCTGATGTTTTGAGTTTCACTTCTTGAGGGTGTCTTCTTTTATTTCCATGACTTAGACAAAATTCAACCTGAGCCTAGGTGCACCTGACCCCTTCTCCCTTCTTTTTCTATGCCTTAGAAAATTTTACACACCTTGATATTTTTGCCTTAGAAATTTTTTATTTCCTCTAGAAAATTTCATCAAGCAGGCGCCTGAGTAAAAATCTTCACTTTAAAATCTCCAGTGAGGTGTGGAAGATTTCAAAATCATTTCCTTACTGAAAATGTCCAGTACCCAGAAGAAAATTCCCCTTAGAAAATGCAAAATTCATGTGTCTACAAACGAAGGGGTACATTTAATTTTTATATTTTCAACCCTTGAAAAATATTTCACCAAAGTTTATTCTCACTTCTCCTCTGGGCACATTTCCTCTCTTGCTCTGCCTTAGAAATTTTATCCTCCCACCACCACAAGTTGGGCGAATTTCATGCCTTGAGGTTCCATTTTTTTCATGCCAAAGGCGTTTTCCAAGCCAACTCCACGGTGGGCGCATTTCATGTGTTGAGGAGGAACTTCTACACCTTAGAAAATTTTCCTCACCTACTTCCTCCTTGGGCGCATATCAGGGGTGGAGGAGGAACTTCCTAGCACTTAGACAAAGTCCAAGCCTCTCAAGTTGCTAGGGTGCATTTAGGGGGTCCTCGAGGAATTCTCAAACACTTAGAATATTTTCCTATTTCTTCCATGACTTGGGCGCATTCTAGACCTCCAACTTCCATTTCACTTGACTTAGAATTTTTTTCTAGCCACCTCCTATGTTGGGCGCATTTGGTGTATCCTGCTTCAAATTTTGTGTGCCTTAGACAACTTTCTTGCCCTCACTCCAGCCAAGGGCGCATTTGGAGGTGCTTACTTCCATTCTTGCATACTTAGAAACCGTTCCAAGTCATCTTCTCATCTGGGTGCATATTAGGGGTGGAGGAGGAACTTGTATACTTAGAAAATTTCTCATCCTTCAACTAACTTCATCTTGGGCGCGTTTGATAGGTGATGGAGGAACTCAATACTTAGGAATTTTTTTAAACATCCTCCATGGCAAGGTGGGCGCATTTGAACAGGGGAGGTGGACTTCTAATGCCTTAGAAAAAAATTCTTCTATCCTCCTTCTGTGGTGGGTGCATTTCACTAGGGGAGGTGGAATTTTATTTTGACTTAGCCATTTTTCTCATCGCCACCTTCCACCTTGGGCGCATTTGGCTAGGTGTGCAGGAATTTTTAACGACTTAGAAACTTTTCTCCACCCTCCTCCAAGATGGGCGCATATGAGGGGGTCAACAGGAAGTTTTAACAAGACTCATCAACTTTTCTCTCCACCAGCCTTCCTCCTTGGGCGCATTTGAAAGGGTGTACTTCCAGTTTTACATGCCTTGGAAAAAATCTAGCTCTCTCCTCTATTGGCAAGGGCGCATTTGAGAGAAACTGCTTCCAGTTTTCATACTTAGACAAATTTTCATGCCTCCTTGCAACCTTTCTATTTTTAGAAAGTTCTGGTGCTTTTGTGGTTTCCATGGATTCTTAGTATTTTCAAGACCTGAATTTCGCTGACCTTGACCCTCTTGAGGTAATTGTTGCGTTCACACTTGTCCTCGCGCTGACTTGCTATTTATAGCCTGCTTGAGAAGTGACTTACTATTTATAGTAACTGCTTGATTTTAGGACTTTTGCAACTTTGTTTGACGTAGAATTTGTTCCTTGGGGTCCTCGTGGGTTGACTGACTCGTTCACACTGGTGCCCTGCGCTGACTTGCTATTTATAGCCTGTTTCTGGAGTGCCTTACTATAAATAGTAAGTGTTCAGATTACCTTCAGATTTTCCCAGTGGATTCCCTGAAAGACACTGATCGCAATGGGATACATCAATTTTCAGAGATTTTGGTGTTTGACCCTTCATTTTGGGTCCCGAAGCTGGAAACCCTAATCTGACTTGCATGTTGCTCAAACGATTTCCATTTGACCCCGTTTCTGTTGCATGTTGATGTGTTCGTGACGTTGGAGTGCTGGGCAGCTGCCAGAGTGATCCTGCTAAAAATAGTAAGTGTCTAAACAAGTGACCAACCGACTACTGGATGAATTTGCATGTCACACAGCTCGAGAGATCTCACAAAACCCAGAAAAAAACCCAACAAACTGGATTGCATGCGTGCACTGGCTAAAAATAGTAAGTTCCTGAAAAGTGATCATTTTTGCTCGCATGTTACCTTGCTGCGTAGCTCCTGAAAAACCCATGATGAATATGCTGACATGCACTAAAAAATCCTGCATGCAAACCCTAAAAATAGCCTTTGAAGACAATTTTGCAAGGATGTCCTGATCTTGGTTTGCATGTTACATCATTGCGAAGCTCTTGAAAAACCCACAAAGAATATCTAGACATGCGTTGAAGGCTCCAATATGCAAACCCTAAAAATAGCTTCCAAAGTCAAGACTACAGAAAGTTATCACCTCATCTTGCATGTTATATCATTGCGTAGGTCTCGGAAAGCCCAGAAATATTCTCTAGACATGCATCGAAGAACTTCGCATGCAAACCCTAAAAATAGCCTTTGAAGCCTGAGTTGTCGAAAATCAATATCTCGGCTTGCATGTTATATCATCGCGAAGGTCTTGAAAAACCCAGAAAGGTTCTTCGGACATGCATTGAAAAAGCACACATGCAACCCTAAAATTAGCTTTGAAGCCTGAACTGCTAAAAATAGCAAGTTGTCCGTTTTAGCTCAAAATTTGTAGGCAAACTGCTTGAACTTGAAGTGTTCTAAACGTGATGTAACAGTCATAATTCAATTAGCCAACTCAAATCAACTTCAAACTGGCATGAAGGGTGCAAACCCTAATTCTACAGACTTAGCCAAAACTTCAAATTTAAGCTCAAAGATAGGCACATCCCCAAAAAGACAGACAAAAAGGAGAGAGACAATAGGAAAACCAACCAAAATCAAGCCAAAAGACCCAAACGGAGCAAAAATTAGGGGGTCCCCATTTGCAATGGGGCGATGTGTGAAAAGGTCACAACAAGACGCAAGCAAATATCATGGCTACATCATCATCTAGGACCTATCTTAGACACTAGTGCATGACTTGTCATGATGTTGGGATGAGTAATGCAAGCTCTTTTGGGCCATAGACTTATATTTTTTAGTTTTGATATTTGTTTTGATGCCATGGATTTCATATTCCATGAGTTTTGTATACATTTGACAATATTTATATATCTGAATGTGTTATTTCCTTCTGCTAAAATTTGTGTTTATACTTATGTGATCGATGTATGTTTGTGTAATTTCTATTTGATGATGTTATTGTATCTTTAAGGTTTATTTATTAAAGGGTGCATGAAACGAGTTTTAGATCCTTAAAAATCTCTAAATTTCGTGGGTTTTTCTATTTGCCAAGTCTGCTTTGAGTCTGGTCTCCGTGTCCAAGTTTGAGTCAAAAATTGGCTTGCCAAGTTCGAGGCGAGTCCGAGTGTTGTAACACTGGATACAATTACATTTCACATAATTATCAAATTCTTCAGACAATATTTGTTTGCTTGCACTAAAGGAAAGGAATTAAACTCCAAGAATGAGTACCTTCCTCGAAGTCCTTTCTCTCATGCCCGCAAAACTTACTATATCCAACAAATGAAATAGTGAGCTTATTTTCCACAATATTCATTACTATTCATAATTTTATCAACACTAATAAGTACCAAGATTTGGATTCACCACTAATAGAAATTACAGAAAGATGGAGTCAACTCACATCATTCTCAGATTCATTGAGTAAAAAGAAAATAAAGATTCCTTCAGATACTCTGGGAAAAAAAGTAATACATGACAAATTCAATGCAGTCCCCCATGGTATTAAGAGGACACAGTTGAAAACCATCAACAAAAGCCTTTTGAATTTTCTGCTCAGTAGCTAAGGGTTACAAAATGACTAGAATAGTGGAAGTATTGCTATAGAACTCATATAGTAATGATGTATTAATTCGCTAGTGAAGCCCTACAATATTACTGACCTTTAAGCAGCCCATAGCATATTAAGTTTGATAGTGAACACCCAACCTGACATGAAGAGGTTTCTACAACAATCTTGGATTCACCCAAAGAAAAGGTAAAATGATAAGTCATACTAAAGAAGATAATAAGTACTTTGATCTCTAGAAACCACTAAGTTTACAACAGATTAAAGAAAGATTAAGTTTGATAGTGAACACCCAACCTGACATGAAGAGGTTTCTACAACAATCTTGGATTCACCCAAAGAAAAGGTAAAATGATAAGTCATACTAAAGAAGATAATAAGTACTTTGATCTCTAGAAACGACTAAGTTTACAACAGATTAAAGAAAGATTAAGTTTGATAGTGAACACCCAACCTGACATGAAGAGGTTTCTACAACAATCTTGGATTCACCCAAAGCAAAGGTAAAATGATAAGTCATACTAAAGAAGATAATAAGTACTTTGATCTCTAGAAACCACTAAGCTACTAATGCAACATGTATCGACTTAGCTTACTGAAATGCCAATTCTTGCCAACAAGACTTTGCCTCTAAGGGTACCAATTACAGACTTGGGTCTTGCTAGAGACTTCTATTATTATACCTACCAAGAAGAGGAACAACAATCATAATGATAATTTGATGTGAAATTACATTTTCGGAGGTTGTGGAGCAGAACTAGGTTATATATCCTTAATAAGAGTACGCACTCTTAACATTTCTAATTATTGACATTGCTGAATATAAAATCATTCGATAGTTCCATTCCTTCTATTTGCAGAATAAAACCAATCAATGTTTGTTCTAACGCTTAACCATTTGTGCCAATATTGACATTTAAAGACTAAACCATGCACTCGTAATTTGTCCAAACCATTTTTCTAGAAGTAAATAGGCAGTTTTATATTGCAGGAAGCATTTATTTAAATATATGAAAACGTACATGAATCAACCCTTAACATTAATCTGCGTTACATAATTTTACAACCTTCAATTAGGCATTTAGAGCCTATGGAACCTGTTATGACTTTGACATTTGCTGATAAAATATGCTAATATATTTTATGGAATGCTAAAACATAGCTTCAGATAAATAATACCACAGCGTGAGAATAGCCCGAGCTTGATGATAACAAAAGACCACATTGAAATAATCACCTCCCCTGGGAAAACCTTCTTCATCCGTTATCTAGGAAAAAGGTAATAAGAAATAAAAGCTTGCAGGTAATCCTATCGAACTCTAACATACAAAGGAATTATATACAAGATCCTTGTGTATGCCATTAAAGTAAAAGTATATAATGTGTGTATCCATATATCAAACAAAGGATTATTCAGAATTCAGACTTGCAAGGATTCCCATCAAACATTGAATGATTTCGATTACCATGCACACTTATAATGCGAGTCTTAGTGCATCCACGTTTATGCAAATAGGTGTATCAATGAAGTGGATAATTAGGAGTAAGAGGTGCAAGAATTTATTTTTCATTTGAGCATTAAATAAATTTGAAGTCAAGACTTGGAAGAATTCGAATAAATCCATGGAACGAGTTATATGCATTTTCTAATCACTGCACCCAAATTAATTCACATAATTCATAAATGTTTTCCTGCTTTTATATTAGATCCGGTTCATCATATTTGCTATTTGCAATTTCCATATGGAATCGAAGAAATAAAAGGGTTTTATCATAACAAATGCGAAAGACCCAAGTAAGGGTACTCACCTTCGAGCAACCTCTAGAGGAAAAACTCATTTGGAAAGTATGACTTGTGCATTGTTACTCTTCTTTTGTTAGTCAGCATGCCTCTCTCTGTTGATACATGACGTACCCCTATGTTACCTTTATATTCTCCACTATCTCCAATGCCTTTTAACGCATGTTTGGAGATCAGTCTGTTCGGGTGTCACAAACTAAAGATCTTATTTCATCATATGGCCTGATAGATCCTGCAACCCTTTCACACTATTATACAAATCCCTTTTCCTTCTGTCATTGCATGTCGTGGAGGTTCTCTGAGCATTTTTATCCTCCCCTTTGATTTACAAGATTACATAATTGTTAATGAAATCATTACCTAGAATTAATGAAAAGTCTTAAATAATAGACATCATATAGAAATGACAAAACAAGTATTTCTAGAACAAATAAAAACATTTCATTATAAACTTATCTTTGTGGAGTTGTATATTGCTTTGAATTGAGAATTGCCCATCCATTGATGTTGTTAATATGATAGGCATAACATTGCTTTGATATCGACTACTGTCTCTATTAGTGTTCACCATTACTGTAGTTGTCATCTCATCTGACTTTTGGAGTTCTTCTGTGATCTAGCTAAACCAGGTGCGCTTGTATTGTCTAGACAATGAGGAAAACTAGGATTAGAAGATCTGCAAGATCTCATCAACCATGTAAAAATCTCCTTCGCATCATTATTCATTCATTACAGAAGTAGAAACTGAGGATTGAGAATTCCCCCAAAACATTATGCAAGAGAGTTCTTGTTCCATTCTGCACTCTAATTTTGGTGACCCTGCCATTATGATAAGCTCAATAATTTACTTTAGCCTCTCACAAAGAGTTTTTTTGAAATTGTCCATTGATCTTAGAACCTTCCCATACTGATGTCGTAAATTCTATAATGTTACAAAATCGATGTTGTTGTATTAAACAAATGAACGAAAGTTCCTTAAATAGATTACAAGAGATGATGTTTCTAAAAGAAACAATCATGAAGTTAGAAAAAGTGAGATGACCATTGACGACACAAATAGACAGATATTATTCTAATACCCTCCCTTAATGGTCATCATTCTAACTATCTAGAGATAACGGAGAAGGGTGGCCCCTTTTCAAAACGTTGCTGCAACAAAAGACAAGAGCCTGCCACTGATTCTGCCACTTGAGATGAGTCTGCCACCAACCCTCCCAGAAACTGCAAAACTTCTGGAAATAACAACACCAACCGTCCAACCTGAAGTTGGAGAACTGTGCTTCCCTGTAACTAGAGACACATCGAGAACAACTACTACGATTTTGAGGAAAAATCGGCAAACCCTTCAAACTTCTGTAGATGAGCATGACGCCCCAAAATAGACTGCAAGAAACTAGTTGTGCAGATGTTCACCCCGACAACTCCAGGTGCGACCAAAAAAATGACTACAACAAACCACGATTTTTGAGGAAAAAATCGCCAAACTCAAGATTACAAATCACCGTTTTTTCCAAAAAAAACAGTAAAAACCAAATACCAGAGAGCCCTCCCGAGGGACAGAAACCTTGACTAGGGTATACAGGAGAAAAACTCTTAATTTTTGAGAAAATTATAAACCCTCCCGGAATTTTTAAAACCTAGAAGATAGATATTTTTTTCCTTTACAGGACAAAAAAATATTTAAAAGCCTAGAACATCAATTGTCTGCTTGAAAAACAAAGGGTTTGGAACCCTAGCCACAAAAAAACAGAAGAAATCTGCACAAAAACCAAGGCATGAAAAACGATGCACCCAAAAAATCCGAGAACAACCCAATTGAGATTTCGAAAAACCCACAAAGAATCTTCAATTGAATTTTTTTTTTTGACTTGAAACAGAGGGTCAAAACCCTAGACGAATTCTGGAAAGCCCTAGGCTGCCATGAATAAACTAGAAAATGTAGAAAAATGTCTGCAAAATGCAGCCCACCAGAAAGAGGACAAAAACGCCACTAGATCGCGGATTTTTCAGGAGCCAATCACATCAAAACGCGGGCAGAATTCATGTCTTAAACCAGATTCAAAACCAAGGCCACTGAACTGGAGAAAATCACGAAAAAAACACAGCCAAGGAGACAAGAAAAACATGGCTAAGAAAGGCACCAAACGCGTTCAAAGATTGCGCCAAGAACTGAGACAAGACGCGACCTGGTTTGGAGAAGAAACTCAGCTCGAAATGAAGAAAAAGTGTGTTCAAATAGGCATAAAGAAAACGCGGCAGCACACGCCCAGATCTGCAGAGAGACGTGACCACAGAGGTGTAATGTCCCCATTTTGGCCATACGCTCTTCTATGACTGATAGCCTATTTCTGGAAATCCGTAGGTTGATCATAAGTGAAATTAGGGTTTCCTTCGCTTGGTGGTTTTTGGCATTTCTCTGAATTTACTATTTTTAGTAAGTTCTAATTTTGGCAGTGGTCCAATTGGCAGCACTTCAGTGAGTTCTCTTTTGTTGGAGCAATTGAGTTATTTTGGTTTTGGCTTTAGAAGAGCAATTTTTTGAGAAAATAATTGATTTCAAGGCATTAATGTTATATTGTAAAATTGAGCCCTTGGCCTGGTGTATTAACTTGAAGTTGTTTTAAAAGGTGGACATGAAGGGGGACGCCACATGAAGAGAATATTTAATATTTTCTAAAGTTATTTTTATGCTTTGAAGTTGGACACCATATTGAGAGGAAATAAAGTGTTTTCAAATTTAAATTATTTCAAAAAAAGAGTTTAGGTGTCCCATTTCTTGGAGGGAGTTATGGAATTTGAAAAGTCACCTCCAATTCTATAAAAGAGAGAGTTTGCTCCAGCATTTATCATCCATTGTTTATGGTAATGTTATGTTGTCAAAATGACATTGTGAATTTGGCTTTGAGGAATGCTTACCTCCTAGCATTTGTCCAATTTCGTGTTTGAAAGATAACACCTAGTTGGTTTATTGCTGCTTTTCATTCAGACTAGCAGATTTGGGCTTCAAAGTGGAGAATTTTGGTGATGTTTTTTAGTTTTGTGTTGCTGGTATTTCTACAGCTGAAAGTGATTTTTGTTAGCAGCTTTTTGAGCAAATTTAATCTCATTCTGGGTATTGATGCTTTGTGATTCTAGACCAAGGGCAACCCTTTCCACAGAAGATTGGAATTTAATTCGAAGTATTTTATTTTATCTTGCAAAATCGCCCCTTTCAGCAGGCCGTACCATTTCAAGAGGGCATTGAAGTTCATGATAAATTATTGGTGGAGTTTTGATGCAATTTTGCCATTGCATATTGGGCGCCTATCCTCCAGAGAGTCATTGCAATTCATTTCATTCCATTTGGAGGTATTTTGAAGTAGTTGTGAGCATTTCATTAATTTACAGTTTGCTGGTTATTATTATCAGACCTCTAGAACTTCAGATTTTGGTTATGTTTCCAACATTTGAGAGATAATTTATTGTGGTGATCATCTTCTATCAATTGTGCTTTGATTCTATTGTAAATCTCTTGTAATTTGCAGCTGTTATTTATATTGTAAGACTGTAAACAGTAGTACTGTTTCAGTCATTTTGATTGCTGCATATTCTTGTGTTTAATTTCATATTTGTAACCCCTGGATGGTTTACCGCCAGTGTGGAAAAAGAACATTCTAATCTTTCATTTATTACCCACTGGAAAGTGGAGAATTCCCACCGATGAGTGGATGCTTGCCACAGCGGATGAATTGTTTAATTTGTAATCTTTCCCCCCACTAAATAAGTGGAAGTGTGTTTATGGCTGGTTCACCACCTAGTTTCATTCAATTGTAACTTCTCTTTCAGTTATTGTTCAATTTACTCCGCCATATGCTATCACCTCGCCTCTTGAAGGATCTTGGTGAACATTCTTGGCGTTGAGTGTATTCAATTGCTTATCATTTGAAAAACTAACACTAAACATTTGGTGTAGTGTTGGTTTGTGTTGTGAGAATTCAAGGAAAAAATTAAGGGGTATATTTCAAGAGGGCACAAAATCACACCCAGAAACAGATGCAAAAGCCCTAGGAGAAACAAATCGCGCCCTTCTGAGAATCGCAGGTAGAATGGGAGAATGAAGGCGTCCTCAGGGATTTCGTGTCCAAAAAAAACAAACACACTCGGCCACAGCAGGAGAAGAGCCACGAAAATTTAACTTGCAGAAAGCCCTCACAAATTTTTTTCTTAGACGAAAAATTTTGGCGCCAAGATATTGCTCGCGATTTTTCTTTCAGAGACTTTAGGAAATCACAAAATTATTTCAAAAAAAATTTAAACAAAATAATTTCAAAAAGAAATTATAAATTTTTTCGAAAAAATTATTTGCCTAAGCTCTGATACCATGTTACAAAATCGATGTTGTTGTATTAAACAGACGAATGAAAGTTCCTAAAATAGATATTAGAACCTTCCCATACTGATGCCGTAAATTCTATAACTCCTTGTTTCACCATAATGCTAGAGCCTGGAAGTCCTTCCAGAGAAGGGACTTTTATTCTTCTACAAGATAGATTCCTATGTCTCCTCTTGTGCCCCAAAGATATTAGATCCTCACAATTCATTATTCCTTCTCCTGTAACGTCTTCTTTCATTCTTTACCATATTCCCTATACACCAATATCCATGACCATTCAAGAGATTAAATGCGCTCATGCATTTAAGCGAAATTCGTCTCTTAATTATCCTCTCTTAATATTTTTAGAGAACTTAATGAATGTAGGAGCTCTAATGAGGTGTGAGAATTATTTACATAATTCCTCCCATACTTTATATTTCATATATAGTATATACAAAAAAAATGTAAAGACCTATTCCAAAAAATTTGCGAACTATACTATACTTTTTTCTTTAGCCATACAAGAAGCGAATGTGATAAATTTGATGTACCCATCGATCATAATAAAGGGGAAAATTTTACCAATATTATAGTTGTGAATAATTTGAAAGATACATATGCTAAGATTGGAACCTAGCCAAATCAAATGAACTATTCGAAATAATATATTAAGGAAATATGGTCTTCAGAAAAGAATTTATTGAAGACTTTAGGGACATTCATGCAATAACAAATTAGTAAATAAAAATCCAACTCGACATGGCCTTTTGCCAAAATCAAATTAATCCCTGAAGAGGATCATATATGTATATTTGAGTGATTATACTAAAGAGGGTTGCGACAACCTATACCTCATTCTTGGTTTGGCATCATATTTCAAGGTGTAAGACCTATGTATGGAATGTTCAGGTCAGAAAAATGTGATAAGTATTGAATGAATACTGTTGCAACATTGTAATCACTATTATGAACAACTTGTCAATTTGTTTGGTGTTAGCAGAGTTTAAATTTTAGACTTATCTTATATTTATGCATTTGAGTCCCTATCATTTGGTTTAAGCTTAAGATCAAACCCCAATCAGTATAATGCAAATGTTTGACAAAATGTCTACATTGTCAAACTAAAATAATCACAAAAATGCACAAAATTCCCAGCCCAAACTTGGGTGGGACATTACATTCTACCCATAGTTTTCAAACATATTGACAACTGGAAATTGATTTTCTTTCATTGACTTACGTTTGGTCCACTAGCTCTTTGGGTTGTGGATCTTTTTGTTCCCAAATATCCTTTTTTTTGTGACTTCATTTGCTTGTGTTGGTTTGTGGGCTTGTTCCCATTCTTGTTTCTTGGATAGACTTTGGAAAGATGCCCATAAAGATGGAGTAGCCTATATCTATATGAGATGCTCTCATGATCAACTTGCCATTCCCATTCATTCCTTAGTTCAAGAAGAAATTTGTCTAGGAGAGGCTTTTGAAAATCAATATTTAAGGTGATGCAAGCATGGTTGATAATTCTTGGGTAAAATGCAAGTTCATTGGCTGCTATATATTCTCCAATTAAATTTCCTACCTTCTTAAAGAGCTTCTTCCCAAAATTTACTTGGTGACAAATGTAACTATAGCCACATAGGGACTGCGCTTGGGAGATTATTGGTGGGATTGAAAGCTACAAACCAAGGTTCATTAATGTCTTGCTTTGTTTACAAACCAATCTTCCGAAAAATAGCTTCCTTTTCTATTGTCCCTTGTGTAGTATTAGAATGTCTACTAAGCCCCCAGGTCTACATGAATGGTGAATAAAGTGCGGGAGTGAAAAGGGAAAAGGCATGGAGGGAGCAAAAGTGGATGAAAGAGTGAAGGAGTGATGGCATGGCAAGAGTATAGGGTTTGAGGGGCCTTCAAACACACTAGATCAATGATACAAGATGTGCTAGAATTTGCTTGGACTCGAGGAGTGTGGCTTGAAACAAGGTGTAGGGACTTGTGATCTCGTTACATGATGAGTCTCGATGGGTAGCCTTGGTTGGTGCTTGCAAAAAAGAAAAGTAAAACAAAAGCAAATAAAAAACGTGAAATACACTCCAAAAGCACACTAATTTAATTTGCAAGCACAAGAAGGAGAAAAAACGTAAAATTAAATCTCATAGAAGAAAAAATCAACACATAAGTTGAACAACAAACATTGATTCAATGCAATTTGGTTAGGTTGTTGCAGTCTTTGTTGAATCTAAAGGATCCTATAAAGCATATAGGAGAGAGTATTGTTGATTTGGAGCAGTTGACCATCAATCTCAAGGAAGTTTGAAGAGGTGATTTTGTATTTTGAATATTTAAAAAAAAAAGTTTTAATTGTCTTATTCATTTCTTTTTTAAAGATTCATAGAACAAAGAAGAAACCCTAACTATCATTAATATTTTTTTTATGAACAAACCCTAGTTTTTGTAATTTTTTTTCTATTTTATGGCTGCAAACCCTAACTATTTTTTTCCTAATTGTTTAATTTTAATTCAACTAGAAATTGTAACTATTAATTTATTTTGCATTTATTTTTTATTTTAGTGTACTATAAATTGTTCCAATGCCGGCCTTAGTTAGAAAAGATCTTTATTAAAAACATACCATCCTTGGGTCAAAGTAAGGGGAGCCATTGACTAATTGAAAGATCACCTTTCACAAATAACTTGTAGAGATGCTAAAGTGTATTCAAAAGCACCTCTTGAAGTTGTATGTATAGTGCAAATCCAATTAGAAACCTTTGAGCGATAGAAGGAACTGAAAAAAGAGGCAAAGAGAAAAGATGGTATCCATTTTTGGAGACTCTTCTTCGATTCCTTTGTTTCTTGGATCTTTGAGTGGTAGTGTTGGGCCTAGATTTTGTGGATCTAAATTAGATTTATATATTATACCACACACCACTCTAGGTTCCCAACTATCACTTGAGAGCATGAGTTGAAATAAGGACAAACATGATGCAACAAGGAGTGTAATTGACGACTTTTGGTTTTATTCTACCATTCCATTTTACATAGCTAGGTAATCAATTATTATTTTTTTAAAGTATATTAGTTGATTTCTGTCTCTTGAAATTTTGAGTTTAGGGATTTGTACTTGAAGAATTTAAATTTAAAAATCTACATTTTATAATATTTGTCTGTTTTATTTGATTGAGGTCTGCTTATTGGTAAAATATGGTAAATGCCATTATTTTTTGTGGGTAGGGTTCAAAGCCCTTAATGATGAGGAGACAAAGGGCTCCATTTTAATTCAAAAGGTGGCTAATATGAATGGCATAATTAATGAACAATGTGAGATATGGAAGTGGAAGGGTTGCACCATCATGACCGATGGTTGGATGGATAGAAGAAATAGAACATTGCTAAATTTCCTTGTTTCTCCCTCGAGTGATTGTAGTTCCTTAAACCCATTGTTAGTGATTAAGATTTTTGATTGCCGATTAACGTTTTGATTATATGGGAAAAATAGGTTTTGAAGGGACCCAAAACCCTTTACCTGTAGATACAAAATGCTGCTCAAAAGATAAAACAGTCACCTATCAGCAGCCTGCAACAATAACAAAACAACAAAAAAACAGGAAATAAACCATGACCTAGCAACAAACAAGCAGACAGACAAATACACAGGACACTTTCATACTGCTTAAGGTGCTGGCCACCTCAAGCTTCTGGCTTCTATGCATCTCAATCATGTCTGACAACGCTTTTTTCTTGGCTTCAAAGGACTTCTTCCAGTCCGTAGATCCTCTAATAGCAGGGCCTTTACCATCATCTTTTGCCCCTTTCTTCCCTTTACCTTTGGCCGAGTGATCCTTTTCCACTAACTCAGAAAAATACAATTGATCCTCCCTGAGCTCACTAATTTTACGAAACAAGACTTCCAGAGAGTCCGTGTTGTTCTTCATTGAAATGTGACAAGCATGGAGGAGCTTCTTTATATCCGCATTAGTATCCATTATCTTGGCTTCTAAGCCAGCCAAACGCTCTTCACACAGGGATTGGAAATCATGATAAGAACCCTCAAGGTCCACCATTTTATCAATCAGAATATCCGACACCAAGCCTTTCAGAATATTCTTCAGATTTTCCTTCAAACCCCTAATTTTAATGTTTACCTTGTTAAACTCCTACATAGTCCATTTTGCCACTTTGAAGGTGCCAGTGGCCCCTGACTAGCCATATCAAGCAACTCGAACATAGAGGTGGAATCTAGTGGCCGACATTCTAGATAGTTATGGGATGTTGTTGAGCCGAAGCTTCTTCAAAGATCTTGGTGGTGCGATGTAATTAGATTGGTCATTCGCGACCATCCTGTGAGGGAAGGTAGAATCAAGATAGAACTTGAACCCAAACCCCAGTTCATGGTAGTGAAAATCCCAAATCCCCCAGCTCAAATTCTATATCAAAAAATAGGTCTTGGTAATTGTGTGACGCTGTCAGAAATAGGAATTGAAGACCAAAACATTGCTTGTTCTGAAAGGAGACTGACAGAGGATACAAAGTTATGGACAATGCATTTAGATGGGGGTTGTTCAGCTGTAGTTTCAAAAGAATGGAAAATGATCACCTCCCCTAAAGGATTGCTGCAATTGGAATTCACTGAAGCTGAAAAAGAGACTTTTGTTAGGCCTCAAAAATGCCAAAGACATGGGAATTGAACTCCTGTGTGTTAAAGGGGATGTGGAGTTGATCGATGAGACAATCAAAGGATATTTCCAGGTTAGAAAGGATCATCTATGACATTATAGAAATCGGGTTTGGAATGTGATCGATTGGTTTGAAGAGTTCGACAACAGAGACATCCCGAAGATGAATGACAACAAGGTTGGTGACTCAGTGGTACCTGCTTCCTTCCTTGCACCATATTTTGACTTTTGTCAAGGTGCCTCTGCCTGGATGTATGAAGATATGAGAATCTTCCTCCCAAAAGATTTGTCTCCTACGATACCCAGGAGAAGAGAAGTAAAGCCTTTTAGGCATAAATGACATACAACACTTCATCGCTTTGAGGGTGGAGTAATTTCTGTTCTGTAAATATTTTTTCTTTCTGTTTTCGTGATGGGTTTCCCCTTTCCGTGATGTGTTCGTTATGTTGTGTTTCCCCTTTCCATGAAAGTTTCATCGTGTTTTAGGTGATTAGGCGTCTTGTTTTAGGTAATTTTTAGGGAAGTCCAACTATTAGGTGGTTCTAGGAAGTCCTGTTCTAGGTGACTTAGGAAAAGTCTTGCAATAGGTGATTAGGAAATGTTCCTGACTCCGATACCCAATGGATAAGGCATTGGTCTATGCTTAAAAATACCGAGATTCTTTGGTTCTCCTATGTCGTAAGTATCTGACATGGTCCCTAGACAGAGCCAAATGTTGTATCCCAAATTAAAAATTTTGCTACACTTAGGCATTTTGAAGAAATGCTCAAAAGTCTTGTTAAAATTGTCAAAAAAGGTCAAAATTGGGAATTTGCATGTCTTGCATGAGGGTCAAAAACTTGAGATTTTCAAAATCTGACTATCCGGGACTGCTCAGAGCAACATAGTCTACAAAACCCAGATCTCAGTTTTTCGGCCCTAAATATTAGGAAAATTTTTATTTTTAGAAACTTTCTAAAAATAGAACTTTTTTCTAGGTTTTTCTGGGTTTTTTTTGAAACAGATGCTAGCAAAATTTTCTAAAAATTGAAAGTTTGGCCTCTAGGGTTCAAACTGATTTTGATTGGCCGAAAATTCTTCCTCATCATGCTGGTCCAGTTAGAATCACAGAAGATTAGTTTTGCTCTAGTGTGTCTATTCTGCTTTTTTAGAAGCTTTTCAAGAGCTTCAAGGTCATTAATGGAGGTCAGTCAACTGCCAGGTGTCAGATTCAGAGTCTCAGATCAAGAAACTACAACAAATGATCGAGGGACGAAAAACGGAGAATGGAAGTTGAAGAATCATGAAAATTGCAAAATTTTGTCTAACTCTAGAAAATTTAGGCGCCCCTACCTAGTCTAGGTGCCTAGAGTTTTGTGCCTTAGAAAATTTTTCATCTCCAACAGTCAAAGCAATGGCAAGCACGTGAAATGAAGGGAAAAGTTGAGATTTGCAAAATAAAACTAACACTGACAAACATGGGCGCCCCAGGAGAAGATAGGCACCCAGTTTTTCAAGAGGTCAAATGATGGAATTAGGGTTTTCTCATCCTAGACAATGTTGCTCAGAATCTTCTCAACTTTGCAGTGAATCCATCCACACAACCATCCAATCAACCAATCATCCGGAAGTCAAGGTCAAACGGAGAGGTCTCAACAGAGAAGTAGAATGCAAATCATGAAATTATGAAAAAATAAACTAAGTCTAGGAATTCAGGGCGCCCTAGGAGGAGATAGGTACCTAGGGTTTTGAGCCATCTAATTTAGTGATTAGGGTTTTCCAGGTTAGTCAATCTCTTCAGAGTCCTGCCAGCTTCACAATGGAAATCTCAACGAAGTCATCAAATCATTCAATCATCCACAGTAGTAGATCGAATGGAGGACAAAACACGGAGGTCAAGTTTGAAGGTTGAAAAAGAGCCAAAAATGGCTAAGGTTGGAGATCTTGGGCGCCCGAGGAGGAGATAGGCGGCCAAGCTTTTGGGTCATCAAATGAATGAATTTGCAGTTGTAGCCCCCAGTATGTTCTCTTCAATTTTGAAGCAGCTCTCCAATGCAATCATCAACAAATCCATCAGAGTTGGCAGTCACCAAATATCAAAGGCAAAACAGAGGGATGAAATTGTGCAAAATGAAAATCTCAAGGAATATTATTACTCTGGATGAGTTGGGCGTCCTAGCTAGCCAGGGGCGCCCAAGGATTTGAGGCCCTAAAATAATTTTTCAAGATGATAACACTCCCAGGAGACCCTCCTCAGAATTGTCCGAGCTATCCAACGAGTCCAACCATCAGTTCATCGGACCTCCTGATCATCCAAAAATGAGAATTCATCAGAAGATCAAAAAACAAGCAAAAGTTGAACATGAAAATGGCTAACACTGGTAAGCTTGGGCGCCCCAGGTAGCCAGGGGCACCCAACATTTTGAAGGTCAAGATGAAGTTTTTATCAAAAGTTGCCGACAAATCTTGTCAGATTCGATCAAGCTCCGCAACGAGATCATCACCCAGTTCACAGGATTCATCGAGCACGCAAAATCGAGGATCAAATTGAGGCCAGAATCAAGCAAAATATTGAAACTAGTGAAAAAATGGCTGTCTGGAGAGAAAAAGCGCTCTAGGCCAAGGAGGGTGCCCAAGGCTGAATGCCTTAGTAAATTTTTCAATTTTTATCATGCATCAATAAAAAGTGTCCAAGTTCAACGAACCTGCTCAGGATTGGCTTCAAAAGTTTTAAAGCAACTCAAAACTTATTTAAGAAGGCCTTGGATTTCATTATTCACGTTTTGTAGGTTGGCATCCAAGAGCAAGTGAGGAGGAGACATAAAATTTTATTCTTTTCAGGATTCGAGAGCCAAAACATGGTGCTTTTTCATATTTCTTCATATTTTCCGGATCAGCACACAAAGGAGCTCGCTTTTTAATACTTTATTTCTCTAGGGAATCGATTTTCAGAAGAAGGGGGTCAATATTTTCAATTTCCAACAATTTGGGTCAGCTCAATTCTTGATTCTCTACAACTTTGAAGAATTTTTTAACTTTCAAGAACATGCTTTTTCCTCGCATGTCCAAGAAATCTTCAATATTTTTGAAAGCTGATCAACTGGGTCCACATAGAATGTGATTTTGCACAAAACTCGGCTCTTAACTTTTATGATGAAAATCCTAAAATTTTAGGGTTTTTGCTTTTTCGACCAACCTTTAGTATTTTCCAAAACGGACGATCTAGGTCCTCTTAAAACAAAGTTCTCTACAAAACCCAGGTGCCAACTTTTTTTTGAGAAAACTGCTTTTTTAGTAGAAACCAGCGTTCAATTTTCAGCCATTTGCACAAAAGGTGTCCAAACACAGTCGAGTTTACTGTTAAAATTCAAGTTTTTCAGCATGCAATACTTTCCCATGGGATTCAGAACCAAGCCAGTATTGTATCTTGCAGACTCAGGTTGGACAATGTTGAGAAGTCTTTTCAAACACCACCATGGACAAAAAAAACTTCATCATCTCAATTGAAGAGTGTGAAAAGGTGTGATATGAGAAAAATGACAAGTATCAGAAAAGAATTGTACAATACTCTTCCGTTGGAAAATCAAGAGAGGTGTTAGAAGCATAAAGTTGCAAAGCTGCCAAGTTATCAATTAATGAGTCATCTTTTGGGGCAGCGATGTTTTTCAAGAATATAACTCATAAAGCAATTGAAGAGTCAAAGATTTTCTAAGTTCGATTGCTGAAGGCGAAGAGATCTTGGAAAAGTGGAATTTTGCTATAGTTAGTATCAATGCACCTGATAAAGAGGCAGTTTTTATTAAAATAATGTTTATTTATTTATTAATGCTCAATATTGTAAATTATTGTATTTTAGAGATAAGATCGTCTCCGATCTTATCTGTAGTTTCTTTTTAGAAACTTTCCGTTTTTGTAAATCTTGTAAACTATTTATTGAGCGTCTTGCTCATTGTTAATACATCAATTAATTTACCAATTACTTGCGTAATATGGTATCAGAGCGAATACGCTCAAAGAGAATTTTTTTAATTCATAAAAAAAATCGGTTTAAGATTTTTTTTTTTTTTTTTTTCAAAATCTTCTCTGCAAATTTCAAAGTTTTTTTACGAGTGTTAGAATTCAGATTTTTTTTCGAAAATCTCTTTGTGGCTCTTAAAAAAAATTTTGAGGGCTTATTTCTGAAAATAAAAATCGTGGGTTATATCTGGGCGGATTTATTTTTCATAGAAGCTTGTACCTGATCGTGCGATTTGAAGGTTGCGTTTTTTATTCTATTCAGGTCGGGTTCTGCAGCCGCGGTCTTCATCTTCTGTTTGATCGTGATCTTCTGGAAGGCGTTTGTTTTTTTTTGGAGACACTGGTTGACGACGCGTTTCTCCTTTTGAGCCGCGGATTTCTTCTTTGTTTAGCGCGATTTATACCTCTTCTTTGTGCTCTTCTTGCTCGACTTTCAGAATCTTTGAAGGTGTTTCTGCTCACAGCTGTGACGGCTAGGGTATTGCCTTATATTTCCTGTGATTTCGTAGAGTTTCCAGTTATTTTCTGAAATTTTTCTGCTCTTCAATGGCGGCCAAGGTTTTCTGAATAGTCGTCTAGGGTTTTGACCCGTTTTTCGAAAGTAGAAATTTTTTTCGATTCTAGATTCTTGGTGGGTTTTTTGAAAGCTCAACTAGGTTGGTCTCCGAATTTTCTGGGTGCATCGTTTTCCATGCCTCAAATTTTGTGCCATTCGTACACTGTACTTTCTGCAGTCTATACCTGAATTTGCCTCTATTTTTCTGCATTGGAATTCGTGCTTCGAGTTTTGTGCATCAGCCTCTTCTAAGTACCTTGTTTTTCGTGCCTCGAAAAGCGTGAAGATGGCTTCCAAGTAATTTAATGCCGGAGGGCAATGCAATGATTAATGGGTGTAAAAATTATAACGCTCGAAGCAATGGATGCCGACAATTTTGAATACCGCTGCCTTGATCAGATGATCCTCGGCAACGCTACTCGTCCTGAAGCGGCGGGTAAGGATCAGGATAAGTTTGATGAGCAGAATCGTGAAGCCGTCATGCTTATTAAGCTTTCGGTTACTGATGATCAGCTCCGTCAGATTCCACTTGGAAAATCAGCCAAGGAGATCTGGGATCACTTGAAGGGTTTGCATGAAACTTCCGACAAGAGCCGTGCTTTTTTCTTGAAGAATATGTTGTTTTCTATCATGATGGATGAGAAGACGACTTTGCAAGCGCACCTGAATAAAATCCAGGAGATCAGAGATCAGTTGGATGCGATTGGTCGAAAAATGGAGGAGGAAGACATGGTCGTGATCACCTTGAAGAGTCTACCGAAGTCCTATGAACACTTCATAGAGACTCTGAACATTACGTCTGCTAATGTTGATCTTAAGTTTTCAAATTTGTGCACTATCCTGTTGCAGTAGGATCGCTGGAGACAATAGTTCGGTATCAGTGAATCATCATCCTTCACGGAGCAGGCCTTTGCAGCTAAAACCCATCCGAAGCATCAAGGGATAGGTCAGCCTTCTCAGCAGAAAGGCTCAAGTCAGACCTCCACCAGCCCGAAGAAGAAAAATGTTCAGTGTAACTACTGTCATAAATTTGGCCACATCAAGAAGGATTGCCGCGTTCGCTGGCTTCCGGGAAAGCAAAGAAGTGGTGGAGGCTCGTTATCAAAGTTTAATGTCAGCTGAAAGCACTCTAAGGTAAGGAATCAGCCTCTTTATGCACTCATGGAAAAGGCCTACAGATCATGTCAACTCTCCTCGCTATATTATAGACTCGTGCCCGGCCATTTCTCACATAGGCTTGATTGGTTCACGTATTCTTTTCCCTGGTAATCAATTCGATCTTTGGAGGAGTGTGAGGAATATACAGCTTGTCGCAATGTAATCGCTCGTGTCCAATTTTAAGGAGGGATCCCCATATTCCCCAACGTATTATGCGTAATTCGACATTTTCCAATCTTCTCTCAGTCAGTCAGATCATGCAGCATTCTCCCCAGATGGATGTGGTATTCAGCTCGCATAGATGTTCGATTGTTGATCGAGAAACTCGCACAACGGTGGCCGTTGGGATAGAGGATCATGGCCTTTACAGGCTTGTGGACACTGGTGATTCTCCGGAGTTAGCCTTGGCGTACTGCATTATTTGAAGTCAATACCAGCCTTGGCACCGGTGACGCACCTGAACGCACTATCTCTCCTTGCTCCTGAAGGACTTGTAGATGGCTTAATTCACATCTGCCAGACTTAAAAGACGTGGCTTGTGGTGCTTGTCGGTTGGGAAGCAAAGACTCATTAACGTTCAAGGATGGCGACTCTTGGCGGGCTTCTAAGGTACTTCAATTAGTTCATGCTGATATTTGTGGCCCTATGTCTATTTCTTCTGTAACTGGTTGCAAGTACTTTCTACTTTTTGTTGATGATTATACTAGGAAAATGTGGGTGTACTTTCTTAAAAAGAAATCAGAGGTTTTTTATGTATTTCAGAAGTTTAAGGCCTTGGTTGAAAAAGAGTCCAGTTCTAGTATTATAACTCTTAGGTCAGATAATGGGGGGAAATTATGTTCTAGTGCATTCTCCTACTTCTGTGATACTCATGGGATAAAATGTCAGTTAACCACACCCTACACTCCTTAGCAAAACGGTGTTGTAGAGCGACGCAATCGTACGATTGTTGAGATGGCTCGCTCCATGTTGCAACACAGGAGTGTTCCTACCAAGTTTTGGGCAGAAGCAGTCAATACATCAGTCTATCTCCTTAATAGGTCACCCACTCATGCTGTTAAGGGGAAGACTCCTGAGGAAGTTTGGTCTGGTCGCAAACCTAGGATCAGTCATTTGAAGGTTTTCGGCTCTCTTGTGTATGTTTGGACTCCAGAGGCTAAGCGCACTAAGCTGGACTCCAAGAGCCAGAAACTCATGTTCACAGGGTACAGTGACAACCACAAGGCATATAGGCTGATTGATATAGACACTGATCGTCTTATCTTCAGTCGAGATGTTGTCTTTGATGAGGAACGAGTTCCATTTCACTCTTCTTCACTTGTTCAACATTCAGAGGATCAACCTCTACAGGCTCCTGATATGAGTGTCCGACTTCCGTTAGGTCCACCTGATGGGAGGGATGACGAAGACCTAGTCTTTGATGATGCTCAACTTGAGTTTCCTCTAGATGATAATGAACATCCCCCTGCTGTACCTGTTCCAGATCCACAACCAGATCCAGCTCCTCCTGTTACATCTGATGTTGGCCCCTCTACTCTCTGGCCAAAATGGTGGGCTAAGACTATCAGTGATCTTCGTTCTGATGAGCTCATTGAGGGTAGATCATCCAGAAACAAGAGCAAAGAACAGTCTACAGTGAATTTTGCTCTCATGGCCAACATTCATAGTGTTTATGAGCCTCAGACATATTCAGAGGCAAAAGGAATACCTGAGTGGGAAAAGGCAATGGAATCAGAATACCAGAGTCTTCAGAAGAATCACACTTGGGTCCTTTCTGATCTTCCTCCAGGGAAGAAGCCCATTAGCTGCAAATGGGTGTACAAGGTGAAGTACAAAGCTGATGGAACCCTTGACAAGTACAAAGCTCGTCTGGTTGCACGGGGGTTCTCACAAAAAGAAGGCATTGACTATGAGGAGACCTTTGCTCCTACAGCCAAAATGAGTACCATATGGCTCGTCCTTGCCTTAGCAGCCCAATTTGGTTGGAAGGTCCATCAGATGGATGTGAAGAGTGCTTTCCTCAACAGTGAGTTGAAGGAGGAAGTATACATGACGCAGCCTCCAGGTTTCAAAGTTGTTGGTCAAGAACAGAAGGTGTGCAGATTGGTCAAAGCACTCTATGGCCTGACACAGGCTCCTCGGGCTTGGTACATTAAGATTGACACGTACTTCACCGATCATGGCTTTCAGAGGAGTCCATCTGACTCGAACTTGTATGTCAAGAATACTGGTAATGAAATTCTGCTTGTTGTTGTCTATGTGGATGACTTGATCATTACTGGCAGTTCGACACATTTGATCACTAAGATCAAACAGGACTTGTGCAAAACTTTTGACATGACAGACTTGGGCCTCCTACATTATTGTTTAGGTGTTGAGGTTTGGTAGACAGAGAGCAGCATTTTCATCTCCCAGTCCAAGTATGCTCGAAGTCTTTTGGATAAGTTCCGAATGCAGGATTGCAAACCTGCCTCTACACCCATGGAAAAAGGGCTTAAATTGTCAGCTAAGTCCGATTCACCTGTGGTAGATGAAACATTGTTCAGGCAACTAGTAGGCAGCCTCATCTATCTTGCTGCTACTAGACCTGACTTGAGTTTTGCAGTGAGCTACATATCCCGCTTCATGACAGCCCCCAAGGCTGATCATTGGGTAGCAGCGAAGCGTGTGCTGCGTTATGTGAAGGGCACTACTGATTTTGGGCTCTTGTACACTCAGAGTCATGATCCTAAACTCAGTGGGTTCACAGATTCAGATTGGGCAGGTTCAGTTGATGACAGGAAATCAACATCTGGGTATGTGTTCAATTTGGGATCCGGTGTAGTCACATGGACTAGTAAGAAGCAGCAGGCAGTGGCTCTCTCCTCGACAGAAGCAGAGTATCGGGGAGCAGTAAAAGCAGCATGTGAGGTAGTTTGGCTTCGCCGGATGCTTGCAGATATGCAAATATCTCAAGCAGGTCCGACTCCCTTGTTCTGTGATAATTAGGGAGTTCTCAAACTTGCCAAGAATCCGGTCTTCCATGAGCGAACCAAGCATGTGGGAACTCATTGTCATTTCATTCGGAAGCTGGTTGAAGACGGATCAGTTCAGTTGCTGTATGTTCCGACAGAGGATCAGACAGCAGACATTCTCACCAAGTCGCTCAGTACAGATAAGTTTGTAAAATTCAGGGAGCATCTTGGTGTAGTAGATAGATTGAGCATTAAGGGAGGGTATTAAAATAATGTTTATTTATTTATTAATGCTCAATATTGTAAATTATTGTATTTTAGAGATAAGATCGTCTCCGATCTTATCTGGAGTTTCTTTTTAGAAACTTTCCGTTTTTGTAAATCTTGTAAACTATTTATTGAGCGTCTTGCTCATTGTTAATACATCAATTAATTTACCAATTACTTGCGTAATAGTTTTCAGCATTTTGGCGGATGTGGTTGAGATTTAAAGCAGCAATGAACTTGAAGCTTTCTCCACGCTTTCTTTCCATTCCTGTCTCATCCTTATCCATTCTTTGTGAAGGACAAATATTAAGTTGTAATAGTTGGCACTTTCCCCTTTTCTTTTGCTTTCATAGGTTGTTAGATGCTTATCTTGTTTTAGTTTTAGAAATAAAGCTTGCATGTTCGCAAGTCTTAGTTGTAAAAGCAAGGAGATTTTAGGGTTCCCTATTCCTCTGCTTGTGTATAAATAAGGGCAGCCTTGCCCATTTTTCTTTAACGGTTATTGTAATAACAAATTGCTGAGCCTATTTTTCCTGCAAGTTGTTGTTGTTCAGTTTCATGTTCACTTAGTGTAAGAGCAAGCTTGTATGCCTCTTTAGTTGCAAGTTATTGTTCAATTCTTGTGTATTGTGTCAATGTATTCTGGTTGATCGCTAAATTGTAAGCCTATTTTGCTACAATCCTGTTGTCCCAGAAGTGTAATATTTGTTACTTGAGACTTGAGAAATAAAGTCTTGTGCCTACTTTGCCTTGATACAATGTCTTAGATTTCCGTTTTATGTGTTATGCTTATATGATCTCTATTTCAGCTTGCATTGAAAGTAAGTAGATGTACGTTGGGAGAAAGTTTATTTAAGTATTTATGTCAAAGAATCATTCCTTGTTCATTTCTAACTCTCATGCTCTGCGTTTACTTGAGAAGTTAGAAACATCATTAGAGTAGGCTTAGTCGTAGTTGAACTTCTAAAAGAGAAAATTTCAACTACAGCGCTTGAGTTTAATAACCTTGTGCTCTTAGCCGAACAAAAAGATAGGTAAATTAGTTTTAGTTTACTTTCTTTAAGCAACATCAACATAGCTGTTTGTTTCTAATCTGCATTCCAAAGGTGCAAATTGAGACGCCAACAAAATCCTCATTGAGGTAAGAGAAGTCCTCAAAAAGGGGGTTTACCTTAAGGGGTTTCGACTTTGCATGCCCATGATCAGCATCCTCTGCTTCTTCCTACATTTTATTCTCCCCCTCTAGACCCACATTGGGAGTGCTATGAACCAGGGAGTCATCTATTTCCACCGCCTTCCCTACAAAAGCCTTCTCACCGTGCATCGTGGAGTCCTTAGCTAACTCTTTCAAAACCTGCTTCTTCAAATTGGCAATGCGTATGGAAGCCCTTCTTGGCTTGTCCTTAACATCTGTTGTCAGCACATTCTCCTGCAGACCCTCCTCTTTACCACCTACTTCAGCATCACCCTGACCAACATCTAAATCATCATTCTTGGGAGTGGACCCACCAGAGCCCACTTTCGTATCCTCACTGTCAGACTGGGAAGCCGAGTCATTCAAAATAAGGCGCTTAGCTGCTTGGTTACTTTTAAGGTTACCCTTCTTTTTTTTCGAGGATGTAGCCACAGGGGCTGGTGACCATTCCTCATCCTCTACATTCCACTCGTCTTCCTCATCAATACTGGTATCTGAGCCAAAAGAACCAGAAGCTTCACTTGGAATCTTCTCCTTGCCCTTAATTGCAGGGGTAGGGAAAGGAGTTTTAAGATGCTCCATGATTAAAAGAATGAGACCCTCATGGAGGACCAGAGCCCTCCTATTTTTTAAGTGAGCATATAAGAGACCTCCATGGAAGATAACAAAAAAAACGGAAAGGAAATAAAAAACCCATGTCTGAAATGGTTTAAAAGAGTAAAATGGTGGCCAAGGATTTTAGTGAACTTGCCTTCCAAAGTCACATACCGCATTATCACCTCCGCAACATTCGCCCACACCTTCTTGAGAGACTTTTGCTCATAACCCCAGCTTTCCATGTGATGTCCCTTACCGGACTTGTCCTAGAATTTGCTTGTTGATTATGGTTAGGTGTTCTTCTATCAAATGAATTTTCTCCTAATTCAATAATCCTTAGATTTAAATCCTGTATTCACCATATTAACAACATTTCTGTTAGCATTAATATCTAGATATCCAAAATATAAACGTAGTCATAAGCAATAATGAAGACATATGAGGAGTGGCGTGGGTAGATCCCCCCGAAGCTATCCATCTAAGCCCAAGGGCACAAGCATCCCATTAGGACAACCCACCCCTTGGCTCTGAGCTGAGTGTCCCATCTAAGATCATTCCGTTCTCGGAGTGGCGTGCTTAGTGGAAACACTTGTACCTACTTTCTCTACCCACGTCATCACCTCGGAAGACACATGACCCACTGGGGGAAGCCAGCGGAGCTTATAAGCGGCCTAGGCCTACCACCCCTCCATGGCCGCAGCGGATTGTTAAGCGGGACCCCCACCCCTCCATGGCCACAGCGGATTGTTAAGCGGGGTTTTTAGGCACCACTTTTCTCAGGCCCTTCCCCCTTAGTAGGCTTACAAGCACATAGAAGACAATTTTTTAAACATCGGAAATAATTGTATTCATTTCACTTAAAGTCAATATTTAAGTATTCAAAGACAATTGTGTTCATTTCACTTAGAAGACAATCTTTAAGTATGCATTTACATTTATCGTTGATTCTTAAAATAAATATCAAATCTGCTCCTAGCATGATTATAATCATTAGCAAACAATATTATCAGATCATTTATATTCAAGTCTGGAAGGAGCACAATCCTTTATCTGTATATTATCATTCTTATCAACATTAGTTTTTATTGGAATGTGAATGGCAGCATGAACAAATGTTTGTTAGGAAGGAAAGGCATTGCTGGTTCAGGAATTAGAATAAATTCAGAAATTAGACTCATATTTCTAGGAAGCAACAATCTTAATTATCAGATTATATGGTAAAGTGGCCTTCATACATGAGTTAGACACTCAAGGATTATAGATAGCATATGATGGAGTCAGTTCAGCCCACAGTGATAGTCAATGCACATGTGAAAAAGATTGCAGAGTATAGTTCTTTAATGCATAGTGAACTATGGCTGAAGGAGTATCTACTTCTGATATTTTGAAATACTAAATATTAATTGCTAAGTGAGTAACCTCACCTGAGCCGCTATGCTTCGCCTGTCGTTCCTCAATTTCTAAGTCGCATTTCCTTCTCTTGCTTCATCGGTGCCTCTTTATAGCTTTGTCTTAATGGGAAAGGATGTAAGAGACCAGGTGTCTCTCAACCCTGACTTCTGATGGTAAATGCAATTTTTGTTTGTTTTGTTGTATTTTGTAATTTTTGCAATAAAGAGAAATGGTGCGATTTGGAGAGATTAATGCTATAAATTTGTAAAATGCCCAAATGACTAATAAAACAATAAATGTATGTCTTTCAAGCTGCAAATGCCTCGTTTCTTTTCAAATAATTTCTTACAATATAAAAGGCAGACATGCATCGAAAAAAGCAGCTATAAAAATGAAATAAGGAACCTGGTTTTTATTAATTGCAGCGATGGATGATAGCTGTTGAAGTACGGCTGAATAAACAATGATCTCCAATCACAAAGAACACCCAAAGACTCTCAAAGAAGGTGCGTCCCAAATGGAAGTAAGATCGCCCTAAAAAGCAAGGCGTTTCTTTGCTCCAATCCACACGCCAAAACTGATCTGGTACGGCTTTTAACAGCAGTCAATGAAGTGTATGGCTGAGGGGAAATAAATGCCAAGAGCAACCAAGATGCTTTCCAACCAATTGTATCCTTCTCCTGATGAATCGATTTCAAACCCTTACTGAATCCTTCCTCTGTAAGCCCAAATATGACTTTTGAATAAAGTCATCCACTGACAATCTTCAACTGGTATCTCGCAGTTTCAATATGTCTGATTCTGAAGAGGGAACGTTCTTCAAAATCCAGTGATTCGTAGAAACCCTTGTTTCACAAATCCCAATGCTCTCAGAGAGAAATAAAGACAAAATTTGAATAATCATATCATAATGAGTTCTATTTTGCCTTTGAAAAATATATAACTCTCTTACACAAGTTCGACCCCTTCTCAAAAAAGCAATTAAATGACATTTAATAATAATAATTTCACCCCTTTGAGACTTAGGCAAATTATTAATAAATGGCGTCCTTTTTAAATGAGTAATAAATACTCATTTAATATTAATATTAATCCACTATTATAAAGTATTAAATATTTTATAATTCGCCATTAATTAATATTTTAAAATTTTCATTTAATTGACTTTATATTATAAAGTCATAATAATAATCATTTAATTATTATTAAATGCGCCATTATTCTCCGTTTGCTCAACGAACTGACAAACTGGGTCGATATCAAACTTGCCAATTGAACCAGGTGCCCTGCCAGAAATAGTAACCCCTGTTGGCTTGAATTACTATAAATAGTAAGTGCCTGAATATCACTCTGCGAGTCCCTGCAAAGGCCCAAACCTGAATCAACTAGTGGAGTAATGTCCCGAAATTTAGGATAACTGCCAAGGATAACCCTGTAATCAAATTTGTTAGCATACGAGGGTCAAATTGATAGGCTCACTCCTCAACAAACAACGCCAGCTAAAACGGGGACATTACAAAGGACGTGCCCATTCAGTGTAGAGGTGTTACCTTGAATGGACGTACCCGTTAGGGTATCTTCCCTAATCGCGGCTCTGTGACTAATGATCGCTATTACATACACCCATGACTAATTTCGGGTTTTTCCATATCTATGTGTTACCTTCTCGGTGCTGAAGAAAGATGTTTAAGGGATGATCGTGTGCAAGCTATAGGTGGACAAGACTGAGAACGCTAGTTGCGTATCACTCTAGGGGTCTGACGATAATACGTCCAATATTTTAGGCGGATTTATACGGGAGATATCCGAAGATCGATTTAGCGTCGATATTCCCATGATTTATCTAGCTCCAGTGGCAATCAACAAGAGGTTACACTGATTTTGTTTCGTTTTCCCTGAAGATTAATCCTTCGTCTATTAATATAATCGTAATGTCTAGTTATTATTATAAGTATGATTTATAATGATTTTGAGATTCTATTTATTTATTGTATAATTTTATTTTGGATGTTTATTATTATATTTTATATTGGCATGCTATGTACAAAATTTATATTGGATAATTTAATATTTAAAATTATAATATTATTTTCAATAATTATAATTTAGTTTAAATAGTTAATGTGTTAAATATATATTTTGATGTCTCGATATCATGGACATGACATTCCATCTTGACAAGCTTTTTCTTTTCATCATCTTTGAAGAATTGAGCCATCGCTTCCTCGTTACTCTTCTTATCCTTGTAGAACTTACAGCCAATCATCAACAAACCAGTCACAATAGCAATTAGCTCCTCATTGATATCCACTACCAAGCCCTTTATCTCATTGATTACTGATTAACGTTAGCATTTCAAATTTCATTGTTTCTTTCTTAGGTGGCACAATTTTTTTGAAATCCATTGATGCTCTAAGAAACACAAAAAAATGTTGAATTCCTTTTTGGGATTTTTGAGAGAGTCTTGGTCAAGGTGGGTGATGAAAATGTTGTACAAATAATTATAGATAGTGCAAGAAATTATGTTTTTGTTGCTCATTGCGTTGACCTCAAATTACAGGATCTTGGTAAAATTTTGATGGATCAAAACATGTGTGGAGCATGGTAAAAATGTTTGCAAATGTATAGACAACAATGGTTGGGTCCTCAAGCTAATTAGAAAATATACGAACAAGGAGTTGGCTCATCCCTTTGAAGTGCATGTTTGTTAGTGAGGAGTGTTCTACATCATCATATGCTAGGATCAATGTAGGGGTTGATGTGGTTGATTAAATTTTTGATGAGAATAGCTTCTTGTTTTTGACAAAGGAGATCATAGAAGTTAGTTAATATGTGATATTTTCATTATATTTTTGTTCATATTTTTTATTCTATTTGTTTATTTTTTTCACTTTTATTTATATTAGTGTTTTCTAATGGTTGGAATTCATAGATCCTTTAGTTGTTCTCCATGTTGCTAATGAGGAGCAGTTTGCAATGGGCTATATATTTGAGTGCATGGATAGGGCCAAGGAGACTATTAGACCCATTTATACTAGAGTTGATGATAAGTATTATCCCATATTGGACGTCATAAATCAACAATGGCACCTTTAACTTCACAAGCCCTACATGTAGTTTCCTATTTTCTAAACTTGGCATTCCAATTTTGTCCAAATTTCAAGGTTGATGGAGGAGGTTTTGAGTGGGCTCTACATAGTGATAGAGCAGATGGTACCCAATCCTTAACTCAAAGTGAAGATGATATTTGAGATTGAGATCTATAGACTTGCACAGGGGGACCTAGGATCTCTTTGCACGAGACATATGCAAAACAACTTGGATTACATTACAACTGGGTAAGTCAATGAAGGTTTAAGTTTAAAAATTTAAAATTCTCTTTTTTTACATTAATGTTGAAACTCAAAGTTGGACAATGAGATTGAGTTTTTTATTCTCATTTCGCATGGTGCGAAAAGTTTGGTGGTAAGGTTCTAGATCTTCAGATAATTGCAATTTGTGTCTTGAGCCAACCATGTGAGCACAATTGGAGTGTGTTTGACCACATTCACTACAAGAAGCACAATGGGTTGTTGGTGCAATGGTTGAATGATCTTGTTTATGTTCATTACAAATTTCGCTTGGGCATAGATTTATCTCCCATCACTTTAAAGGAGGTTGATACATAGTTAGATTAGTTCATTGAGGTTGAGTTGAGGATCTTGTCTTCGATGAGGAAGACCATGCATTGGTTGATTAGGTAGATGTAGAGGTAGAGTAGTAGCCATGGTAGAGGATAGAGCATTAGGAGACCCCTTGGATGTTGGTGTCATGGTACATAGGTAGATACCATGGCCGCATCATCATCGAGGACCTATCTCAGTGTAATGTCCCCATTCTAGCTATACGCCCTTCAGTGACTGATAGCCTAATTCTGGAAGCCCGTGGGCTCGTCAGAGGTAAAATTAGGGTTTCCTATCTATTTGGGGTTCTGAAGCATTTTTTGAAGGTTTGCATGTATGAATTTTTGATGCATGTTTGGTGAAGTTTTCTGGGTTTTTGAAGAGCTTTGAGATGGTGTGACATGCATTTCCATCGGACAACCTTTTCCGGAACTTGTTATTTTTAGCCAGTACATTTGAGTTTTGAGATTTGGATTGCAGATTCTTTCTGGGTTTTCAGAGAGCTTCGCAGTGGTATAACATGCAAAGTGAATTGAGCAACTTTCCAAAATTTACTATTTTTATTAAGTTCTATCTTTTGGCAGTTCTCAGGTTGGCAATTGTTCAGCGAGCTTTCTTTTTCTGGCAGAATCAGTTTGGGTGTTGGTTTTGGCTTTGGCTTCTATCTCTCCTTTGGACTGAGTTTCAACACTTGGTCAATTTTATAATTTGAGTTTGTACCCCTGTGCCTAGGCAATGTCTTCAAGTTGTTTTTAAGTTGGGGCTATAAAGTGGACGCCTTATTGATACTTGTGTTATAAATTCAAACATTGTAACCCATGGATGGTTTACCGCCAGTGTGGAGAAAATTCATATTGTATCATCATCATTCACCCACTATTTAAGTGGAGAATCCCCACTGTTGAGTGGATGCCTGCTATTAGTAGATGAATTGTATTTCATTGTAGGTATCTTTAACCCCACTGAACAAGTGGTAGCGTGGAAACTCTCATGGCTGGTTATCCAACTAAGTTAATTTCAGTTCTGTAATAAGTACTCCGCCATATGCTATCCCCTTGCCTTCCAAGGATCTTGGTGAACATTCTTGGCGTTGAGTTTTATCTTTTTAATTTCAGCTGTAATCAATTTCAGTTATTGAGTTATTTAGATCCTAGGGATCCTCTGACCATATGCTCGCCCCTCCTCCTTTAGTGGTCTTAGGGCGCATTCTTGGTTAGAGTTACTTTTCCGCATCGTTTTGGTTTTGGTTTTAGTGTATAGAATTGGCTGTACAACTATGGATGTTGGGATGAGTGATGTAGGCTCTTCTATGCCATATACTTATACTTTTAGTTTTTTATTTTATTTTATTTTATATGTCATGGATTTGATTATCCATGAGTTTTTTATACACTTGACAATATTTATAATATATATCTAAAATGTTTTTTTCAGCTAAAACCTGCTTTTATACTCATGTGATTGATGTATATTTGTGTATGTGATCAAAGTATCTTTCGTTAGATTAATTCATTGTATCCTTAATGTTTATTTATTGTAGGGTGCATGATACACATTTTAAATCTTTAAAAATCTCTACATTTTATGGTTTTTCCTGAGTTTTCATCAGGTCTAGGTGCTTAGTTTGAGTCCAGGTCACAGATCAGCTTGCCGAGTCTGGCAAATCCGAGTTTAAGTAAAAAATCAACTTGCTGAGTCTATGGTGAGTTTGAGACAAAAGTCAACTTGCCGAGTCTATGTGGATTGTGAGTCTTATAACTATTCACCAGACATAGTGCTATTTGTTGCAATTCCAATGGACCAGGTTCTATGCCATTTTGGTGCGACTTCCTTTCTGCTGCCAAAACTCTAATTAAGGGTTTTGAGCATGATATTCTTGTTTAGTCTATTGCTGCAAACAAGATGTTTTGGGAGTGTAAAAATGCCTCCAATTTGTGTCCAAGTTGTAGTGATTTTTGTGAATTTCAAATCCTTCTTGTTTCTCCCAAATCTTTTCTTTTTGCCTCTGAGATGGTAAAGTAAGGGCTTGGGAACGCCAGGAACTTGGAAAAGGTCAGTGTCTTGGAATGAAGAAGTTTCCTTTTCCTTGGGAGATGTCCCTTTGGAACTGTTTGAATAGGCACCTATCATGACCCTTTGGGATGACAATATCCAAGTGATGGAAGTGGAGATTGGAAGCAGGTCTTTGATCTGCAAGTGCTTGGGAAACTGACTTGCTCTTGATGATTTCACAATTTGGATGAAAGATGTCTAGAAAAACATTGAAGCTGCTTCCATTTGATTACTGGATAGAGGTTTCTTTATGGTTCAATTTAGTTCAGAGGGAGATTGTGATTTTGTGAGGAACAATGGGCCATGGTTCTTTGGAAAGTGCAGTTTGTTCATGTGCTCATTGGATCCTTTCTTTGATCTAGCCACAAATTCAATTTACAAAGTCCCACTTCAAGTGAGATTGCATAATCTTCCTTAGGCAATGATGAAACCAATTTTGATTCAGAACATTGTTTGCGATTTCATTAGTCTTGATGAAGTTTTGAATGGTTTTCCGTAGAAATTTGTGAGGATATACATGAACTCCATCTTTTATTCTCAGAGTGTTTGGAGACAATGCATAAATTTCAAAGGTCTTCCTTTCCATTGCTTTCAATGCAATCAACCTGGGAACAAGATTTCAAACTAACCCAATAATACTGTAGGTGCTCACATGATCAGGTTGCAGCAATGGGTCTGGAAAGTGTGTCAGATTGGAATCAGACCAAAAATCCTTAAAATCCGAGCAGTGCCCACAGACTGAGGCCCAAGCTCTGGTCGTCTATTCGAGAGAATGCAGAGGTGCAGACAGAAGAAATGGATCAGGTGGTGTCTACTGATATTTAACTATTTCTCAAACGGAATCCACAAAGACTAAAACTAATTGCAGTCCTCTAAAATGCCATGGAAAAGAGTCAGAAGCTGAGCATTTGCAGTTGGAAGCTTTTTAACTCTGCTGGTGAGGGTTGACAATGGATCATGGAGGCACCTCTTTCCTGCAAAGCTAGAAGGCTTCTCGTAGCTCAAGGATGATCATCTTTTAAGAGGTTGCAACAGATTTGGGCTCTTTTGTTTATATCTTCTCTTTAGTGTTTTTAGGTTTCTTTGGACATATGTGCCACTTTCTTATCAAGCTTGCAATCCTGTTCTTTGTTTGGTTAAGGGCCCCAAATTTTCTGTTGAGCTGAATGGTATTTTGGTTATGAGTGAGGGCCTTAATACATCCCTTCAATTAAATTAGCAAAAAAACTTTTCACAATGACATAAATTATAAATAAACATTATATCGTAATAATGAAATTATATTGGAATTAATGAACTGCAAAATTATAATTAATGAAATGTATTGGCCCTTTTTATTCATTTTCTTTTGTAGAGTGACACTTAAATATTCCCTGTAAGTTGTACCTTGGCAATTAATGTAGCAGTGTACCATAGTTGCTGGGAGACGTGTTCCCCCCCCTGAGAGACGCGTCTCGGAGACGGAGATGCGTCTCGGAGACCGGTATTGTCTCCAGAGATGTCTCTAGGAGGCTGGAGACTTCAGCCGAAGTTTCCCGAGTACCCAGCCGTCTCCTGCTGCAAAAAACGTCTCCCGCTAAAATATCTCAAAAAACTTTAAAAATTAAAACATAATGTATTTGACGCATCTAAGAGTGATTAAATTATTGTTTTGAAAGTTCAATGTCATCATATTTTCAGATTTTCTATAAATTACTAAATTTATTTTCAGATTTTCTATAAATTATTAATTTTTAATTTTTTTTTAAATTTTTTTTTTTATATTAAAAAAATGGCATCTCCAAGTACCCCCGTCTCCTATTTTAAAAAAAAGCCATACCAGTACCGGTACCAGTCTCCCGTACTAGTACCAGTACCAGTCTCGCGGCAACTATGCAGTGTACTTTATGAATATTTTTTTGTGTGCTTACGTCTCGCAGTATTGTGTTGTCACTGAATGAGCTTAAATTTGTTGCTGCTGGTGCGAGATATCTTGCTTTAAAGTGGTTGGTTATAGTATTGAGTGGAAACTTTATGTTGAACATGAAACTGCATCTTATTATTCTTCAACTTGAATAGGCAATGAGACCTCATTGGAATTTTTTATCAATGCTTGTTGGCCAGTATTCAAGAAAATTTATATTACACATTGGCATGCATGTTTAAATCTCATTGACTTACTATCTACTGGGTTTGTGCAGCTTGCTATGCTGTTCGTGTTAGAAGTTCAGAGAGCATACCTGAAGCTCAGGGCAAACAGTATACGTACAAAATGACGTTGGTTGAAGACTAATTGAAGTGGTTTCTTCTGCATCTAATTGAAGCAAGTTGCAGCTGTGAGAATACTCAGTTCTTTAGTTCTTATTTTTTGTGAAGTGAATTAATATATGCCTTTGGTACATGCATTCGAAATTGTAATATAATTTTTGGTTTTGTTGTCAACCATTATAACCAATAGATGTAGATGTATTGTTGTGGTCCAGCAGTTAGCAAGAAACTAAATTGATACTTTACAAACCATATAATTGATGTTTGGCTGGCTAATTTTGAATCTTATATGTGCATCCTTTACACGATATTAGGTAGGAAAGACAACAGTAAGTTGCAGCTGAATTTTCTTAATTTAAAAACACAAGATTATTTCTATAGGTTACTTCTGTGGGAAGGTTCAAGTTGGTGGTTTGATAGGTTTATTACTATTTGAGAGGAATGATAAAGATAATCACAAACAAAACCCCCTTATAAGGTGGTATTGCCAATGAAATTCTTTTTTTGATGAGCGGAAAATAATGAGACCCTATTATATGTTTTATGAAATGTATTTTTTGCCTTTTTTCCAAACAACAGTATTTGTGCTTCCATTCACATGCCTTACGTATTTTTCAGTAGTTTAGTACGGCCAGTTTAGTGAAAGCCTTATTTCATTTCTAGTGATGCTTGCCTTCCATGGCTATTGCTAATGGGCCACATTTTCAACTATAGTTCTAGTAAATTCATAGCTGAGGTACTAAACAATCGAATCCATTGCCAATGCTTTTTTGTAAATTGAGTTATTATATTATACAATTCACAAATAGTATAGAATAAAGTGGTGTGGGATTACTTTACTTCTGCATTACTTTGGTGGCTAGATTATGATGTGATGATTTGCTTAATGTGACGTACATATCAATGGCATGAACTTAATATTGATCTAAGGACACAATTATAATAAGATTCATGTCAGAGATCGTCTACTAGTGTGGTTGCAATTTGGGCGATCACCCTATTTTTATTTATATTCACAATATTATTAGAAAAAGGATGTGCTTGTCACAATGTTATATTAAATTCCATTCAATTAGAATCAATTCAAACGTTTTAGGGGTTTGTGCCAAGTTTAGTGAATGGAAGGGAGTGACAAGTTTGACATTGAAGGTTTTGAACAACTTGATGCAAAATGTAGAGTACTGAATAGAAATACCATTAAGTTGAAAAGGCATAGAAAGATCGCTGAGGACAGGCCTAACTGAAGTAGTCAAAGATTTGACAAGCTACCCATGTGATATGCCCTTTTTTGGATATCAACATATTATTTGAGTAGATTGATGACATGAATATGTCTTGCAACTTTTGGATGTTCTTAGGATGACTTGAGGGAAGGGTAGAGGTTTAGGAACGAAGTGGTTTGATTGAATAAGTTTTAATTATAGAGACTTAGAAAAAAATTATTGAATATCATAGAACAAAATGATTACAATAAGAATGAAAGTGTTTGGTGATACACAATTCCCACACTCAATGATTGTAGGAATGAGGATCTTAGAAAACAAGATCATCACTGGTGAAATCATTTGGGTGGTGAGGGACTAACACAATTAGAGTTGGAGGTTGAAGGCACTGTTAAGCTTGCATGAACTATTTCCTATGTGATTCATACAAAATATATTTTCCAAAAGAAATTAAAGCTTGCATAGTTTGAAGTCAATCTGTCAACCTATATTTTATGAGTAGTGATTCACAAGAATCCATCTTTCTTATTCATAGATGGTTTTCTTAGCACTCATTACATCTAGGTGATGCTTAAAGAGTTGAATCATCTATTTCTAGGGAAGTCATCCATCTTAGTACTCTGCTTGGTGAAGTGTGCCTAGATGAGTTTTTCTCACAATCAATCCCACTTGGTTCACTATCCCAATTACAAAACCTTCAACAAGTGTTGTGCTTTATGAACCACTCGCTATACAACTCCCTAGTTCAATCAACTATTTTAAGAGCTTAACCATTCATTTTTATAGAAGTGTAGATCACTGAATAGAAATACCATTTAAGTTGAAAAGGCATAGAAAGATCGTTGAGGACAAGCCTAATTTAAATAGTCAAATATTTGACAAGCTACCCATGTGATATGCCCTTTTTTGGATATCCACATATCATTTGAGTAGATTGATGACATGAGTTTGTCTTGCAACTTTTGGATGTTTTAAGTGTTGATGTTTATGGCAGCGTCAGTCACATCTTCCAGCCTAGATCGCATAAGGAGAGCAATTAAATTGTAGCCTATCGGTTATTTAATTGTTGAGGACGATTTGATGATTGGCCACGCCATTTGATAAATGATGGTTAATATTTTTTTAATGTGAAATGGCACGATTATCTTAGAGGCGTGATTCTTTATGGAGGCCGACTTCTTATTTGTAAAAGACATGCCTCTTGGATGAGGCCGACATGTTTTTTGGAGAGTCACATCTCCCTCTTCACCTTGTATTTATACACCTTGAATGCACTTCATTTGATATCGATTTCATTCCATCCACATTCATTCACAAGTTCGAGTTCCATCAAGTGCGAGTTCATTCACTAGAGCAGATCATTTTTTGTTGAAGGTTGTGATTCATCATCAACGAATTATATCTGGTTGTATTTGTGATAAGCATCATCTTGTGGTGCATTCTCTTGGGCTCTTAATCAACCTCTATTGTAAAGGAGACTCTATTGTGATTCAATATATAAGAGATATATTGTTGCTGGGTTTTTCTCCCTCAAGTGGAGGGTTTTCGCAGGGTATCTGTTGTGTTATTGTGTCTGATTTTTGAATTAATTTCTGTGCATTACATCTGATCATAAAACTAACATGGTATCAGAGCGGGTGTGAAGAAGATCTTGATCAGATTTTTGTATTACAACAATACTCTTTATTCTCTTTCTCATTGTTGATTACTTCCATCTCTTCGTCAAGATGGTGAACGGTTTTAAGATTGAGGATAGACTTGAGGGAGTATCAAATTTCACTTCATGGAGATTCATAATTATGCTCACCTTAGAAGAAAATGAATTGGTTGAGTTTGTGGAGAGCAAAGTTCCTGAGCGTACGAATGAGGAAGAGAAAGTTCAATGGAGGAAGAAAGATATCAAGGCGAAGAAGATGTTAGTTGATTCTGTGAAGGATCATATTGTTCCTATTGTCTCCAAGTTGAAGACGGCAAGAGACATGTTCGAGACCTTGGAGGAGATGTACGAAATCAACAACACAAGCCGACCACTTGCACTGAAGCAACAACTCCATCATGTGAAGATGGTGAAAGGAGAAACGGTTATTGCTTACTTTATGAAGATTTCGAAATTGAGAGATCAACTCTCTACAATTGGTCATGTGGTTGATGACAAAGATTTGACCATGCTTGCTCTTAATGGTCTTCCTTCATCTTTGGAGTCCTATATTCAAGGAATTAGTGCAAGATCGAAACTTCTGAAGTTTGATCGTTTGAGGGCAGACTGCATTCAAGAGGAGTCTAGGTTGGCTGCTAGAGGTGTTGGTCAAAGTTCTACTAATGAAGACATTCATGTTCTCGCTTCTCATTGCTCGAAGAAGAAAGGAAAAGATGGGAGGAAAGGATATTTTAAGAGGAATCGAGATAAAGGAGCCGATGGTGCTCCTGAATTCAAGAAGAGGTACCTCTCCAAAGTCCAATGTTTTAGATGTGACAAGTATGGTCACTTCACTAAGGAATGTCCAACCAGGCCTAAGCAGCATGCCACCATAGCAGATGTTGATGAAGTCTCTCCACAGAAGGACTGATGTGAATACTTGTTCTATTCGGCATTGTCAAGCAATGTACCTACCGACACCAACACTTGGTTGATTGATAGTGGTGCCTCTCGCCACATCACTGGATTTACGGAGCACTTAACAAACTTGGTGGAGAGGGATTCTAGTGAAAAAGTCATTATTGGAGATGATGCTAGTTACTCGGTGAAAGGAATTGGGACCTCCACTCTCCACTTGCATTCCGACATTTCCCTATAGTTGTGTGATGTTCTATATGTTCCAGGCATCAAGTGAAACCTTGTTTCCATTTCAGCCTTGGAAGACAAGGGTTACCAAGTTGCATTCTCTAAAGGCAAAGTTCTTGTGTGGACGAAGAATTCCAACTTCAAGACTGCTCAGTTAATTGGAGTTAGACATGAGAGCCTCTATAGGCTTCGCACTCATCCACTTTAGGCACTAGTACATGATTCTTCAACCTTGTGTGATCTTTGGCATTGAAGATTGGTTCACCTTCACTTCCGAGCCCTACCTATCATGGAGAAGATGGTCATGGTCCTTCCGAAGTTCAATTAGGAGCATGCAGGAACTTGCAGAGGCTGCGCTTTGGAATTTGAGGAGGTATTATAAAGGTTCAAGGAATTCAAAGCTCAGGTAGAGAACCTTTCTGGGAAGAGAATCAAAGTCCTGAGATCTGATAATGGAGGAGAATACACTTATGGCAGCTTTCGGAAGTTCTGCATTGAAGTTGGGATTAAGAGGGAGTTCTGTGTCCCTTATAATCCTCAACAGAACGGTGTTCTAGAGAGGAAGAATAGATCAATCATGGAAGCAACCAAAGCCATGATTCATGACCAAGATCTACAGACCTTCCTTTGGGCAGAAGCATCTAGGACATCAGTCTATGTTCAGAATAGAAGTCCTCACCGAATCCTGGAGAACATGATTCCTGAAGAAGCTTGTACTGGGAAGAAGCCAGAAGTGAGTCATTTGAGGATCTTTGGATGTCTAGTGTATGTTCATGTACTGAAGGAAAAAAGGACAAAGTTGGAGCCTTCTAGCAAGAAGGGGATATTTGTAGGTTGTGAGACATCAAAAGCCTACAAAATCTACATCCCAGGTTAGAAGTTAATTGAGATCAGTAGAGATGTCACATTTGAGGAAGATGTTGCATTTAGAAGATCCAAGGGCACTCATATGGAGATTGATAATGAAGAGTCCCTCAGGATATGGAAGTTGACCATGCTCCTGAGATTTAGAGGGAGACTCCAGAACCAAAAGAAGATGATGATCTAGTTGAGCCCTTGGAACCTACTGATGGGCCTACCGATATTGTGATTGAGAGAAAAAGACCTCTCTGGGCTAGGCAAACAATGCAGGAGGTAGAAAGGTTTGCAGCACCAAGAGGAACCTTCAGAGAAAGTAAGAGACCTCACAAGTTCTCTAGTTATGTTGCTTTGATGAGTCAGGTTATTGAGTCCGAGCCTTCCAGTGTTGAGGAAGCTTCTAGTCAACAAGTTTGGAGAGATGCTAGGTCAGAAGAGTATCAGTCCATTCTCAAGAATGATTTTTGGGACGTCGTTCCTAGACCCGAAGGCAAATCTGTGGTATCTTCTAAATGGCTTTTCAAGATCAAACATGTGACTGATGGGAGCATTGAAAAGTACAAGGCAAGATTCGTGGCTAGAGGTTTTTCACAAAAAGAGGGAGTTGACTATGAAGAAACATTTGCTCCAGTTGCTCGCTATACTTCTGTCAAAACCATTATTGCCATTGCTGCATCTAGAGGATGGAAGATTCATCAGATGGATGTGAAGACAACTTTTCTGAATGGTGTAATTGAGGAAGAAGTTTATATTGAGCAACCTGATGGATTTGAGGTACATGGGAAGGAGTCTCATGTTTGCAGGATGAAGGCCTTGTATGGTGTTAAGCAGGCTCCTCGTGCGTGGTACGAAAGGATTGATCGTTACCTGTTAAGCTTGGGCTTCTCCAAGAACGATGTTGACTCAAATATGTATTTCAAGGTAATTGATGGTGAAGCATTGATTTTGGTTTTGTATGTTGATGCTATGATTCTTACTGGAGAAGAACACCTCATTATCAAATGCAAGAAGGAGTTGGCTTCTGAATTTGAAATGAAGGATCTTGGGCTCATGCATTACTTCCTTGGCTTAGAAGTTTGGCAGAAGCTAGATGAGATGATTCTAAGTCAAGGGAAGTATACCATTGGTATTCTGAAGAGGTTTGGTATGATGGATTGCAAATCCATGTCTACACCTATGGAGACCAATTTACATAAGTTGAAAGAGGCTGCAACTAGTTCAGTGTAATGCCCATCCTTTGCACTAGGGCAGAAACATGACTAATAATTTTTTTTTTTTAAATAATCATCACACATGCTCACCCCCACCGATACCACTCTCGAAAGTAGAGAGTGGGAAAGTCACTAGAAGAAAGGACATGAATGTATATCATTTTCACATAACAAGGAAAATCCTTAATATTCTAATTCTACACATTGGTTTACCTTCAACTGACTAGCACTAAATTTAATAACGCCTTTATGATTAAAAGGGTTGAACAGGTCAACCTAACAACGTGTTGATAGGTTAATCTCCAAGTGAGGGTATATGGCAACCTAGAAATTTGAATCTTTAACACAATAGGTTTATATAATGTTCTACTGATATAGTGACACACCTTGCACTCCTATTACAAGGTCACATCATGAACCTTCCTAATATTTTAATTGAAGTGTGTAATGCAAGAGCATATAGATCAATGACAGTTAAATTTCAAATCATTGATCTTGTTGTTAGTGGAGACCCCAACTACCTTCCTAAGGAGGATAGTAAGGGCTCGAGTCTTGCATTGTTACTCAAACATAAGCAACACCCATCTATTCAGTTGCTTTCTTTTAAATTATAAATTTATGCCATTAAGATCAAAATACAATTATGTGTAAATATTATGTACTTACATACCAATTTATTTGATCTTTTATTCTCATATAAATAAATATTTATAAAAGAAGAAAACATAAATACCTTATTTATTGCAATAACTTATAACAAAATACTAATATATATTATTAATCTAGATTTTTACTTTTATTTTTATCTATATATTTATTTCATTCACTAAAAATAATATAATTAAACTTCACATTTTATATCATATAAAATACAAATAAAGAGATCTTAATCTACCTTTCTTAATTTAAAAGAGATATTTATAAGAACAACCAAAAATAAAATAATACCTAGAAATAAAGAAAAGTTTATGTATGTATATGTGATCCATATAAATAAGAAGTTTAAGACTCTTTTCTTACATTTCTCTCTTTCTTTTATAGAGGACTATTCAAACATATCTTTATATCCATTGTTTATAATGTAATCACCTTAATATTAAGCTTGGAATTATTCATATCCATGTTTCCCGTAAAAGATAGTTGCTATTAAAATTAGTCATAGTGCATAATATAACCTCGTGCGCTTACAGAATTAAAGTGTCCTCAATTTAAAAATAATAATAATGAGTTAATGTTGTTAATGGGAATAGCAAACATTAATGTTAAATTCATAAGAATATATTAACTGTAGCGTCTAGAATAACTGTCATATCCTATTACTATTAGTAAGGATTTAATATTAAAAATCTGTGCTAAGCCTACCCCATTGTGCCATTGAGCACTAGCAATCGTTTTATTCATGTGCTGATAGCATACTGTTACTATATCACCTATTTATATAAAGAGAAAGAGGATGGTTGCCCCCTCGTCAGATCAGAAATCCGGTGGCATCTAAAATAAAGGTCGTTGCTTTACAGCATTGTCCACTATTTATTACTTGGTGGACTGGCCCTGACATGGCTGAGAACAAACGAATACTGCAACCTACTTTCTAGTGAACAATATCCTATAGCAGAAATTCGGGCCAAAGAACAACATATTGACATCTCGTTATTCCAAACAATAATATCATCCTGCCAGTGCTAACGTAGGAACCAAATGGGCTATTGAGGTCGATGGGACTTCCCACGACTAGGGACGACCAGGGAAAGAGATATAATAAATGCACTGTGGTGCACCTTTTTATGCATGGGAAAAATCAATCAAGTCAGGAAGCCTTCTATACATAGTGCAAGTATTCAATATACTCTATTGTTGTTAATTAGTTTACTGTGAAGGAGCCTGGTATCTGGAAGTGAGTTTTAGGCTCTCTTTCACTTCACCTAATTCAACTTTTGACAGCTCCATCGTTTACTCTCATCTCAACGTCCTGCCCAAGATATGAATAGTTGTACTCTTTCTCTGTAAAATGCTGGAGGATTTCCTCGATACTCCCAACATACATCTTAGGTCTATAAAGAAAACACGCTAATCGTAATATTAGGACATGACGGTGCCCATGTTTATATTAGTTGTTTCTCGAGACATCTGCAACACTGTCGACATGATTTTATTGGCTATCACAGCAATAAATAATTCTCATCTTGGGGTACGGGTTTAATTAAACAGTTGCTGGTGTTGATCCCCAACAATTCTGCATTAAACTCCTATGTGGATTTTGTTGGCGCCGAAGAACCTTCTGACTGTCTTCATTGACTAGGCGTGGCAATTGTAAGAGAAATCTCTGCGCAGCTATGGGACCTCAAAAGGCTATAAGCCTAGGAACCTCTTTCAAAACCAAAGGAAGCGCTAATTTCTCCTGTGCATGGTCATTCCAATATTTATCAGCCTTTACTGTTGTGACAGTAGAATCGATCTCACAGTAATCATTAAACCAATCTCACATTAAACATAGGAGTAGATACTGAACTTCCCATTGCAAACATCTTTATCACAAGGGTTATAATAATTCTGGATTATTACATTAATTTGCAGCTCCTCCTTTTGGTGAAACTTAGCAAAAGGCTTGGTAGCCCAGCTCCCTCTGTATCTCTTCCAGAGGTAAGGTGGAGATCTTTATTTTACGTTTCTCTCATATCTACTTTTGTTTAAATTTTATTTTTTTGTTTTATTATTATTATTATTTTTTATTTTTTACCAAGTCTTCTAATGCATTCCCTTACTTGTATGCCACCTTTTCTCTACGTGACCTATGGTGGAATTTGTCTACCACAGATCCACTCAGCCTGTCTACAGTCAATTACTTCTCGCAAAGTTTTCTTTCTTTTTTTTTCATTTTTTTTTTAAGAGTTCTGTAATAATTATACTAACCCATGTTCTACACAGCATTGCTATTCCTCACATATTTGCATCTTTGGAGTCGTGCGGGTTTATTTATTCTTTTTATACTATTAATTTTGCATTACAGATACAAAATTCTTAACAATCTCATTTACCCCTGGCTTTCTTTTGAACAGCATATCGATTTACTTATTTAACTGCAGGACTTTTGTTTACTGCAATGAATAGATTTCATCTTACTTTTATAATATATATATTTTTCAAGGAACACTTGAATATATTTATCCAAGGGAGGAGTTAGAATGAAGCTGAACCCCCTTCTGCTTAACTTTCCTCAGCTAGATGAATACGGGAGGATAAATATATATTTACCTCCCTGAGGCAGATTACTGTGCCAGTTTATTTTGTTACCGTATTTTGATTTGGTTTGCAGAAAAGCTAATGTTATTAGAACTGCTTCTCGGCTGAGTAGTTTTGTTCCTTTGATGAAATAAAGTACACAGATTAGATTTAATGACATGGATCTACTATTATTTAGGAAATTTAAATCTTTTATAAAATCTTACATTGTCTAATATTTAGTTGGTGAGTAATATCTTATTTGCAACCTTCCACAACTAACTTCTTTAATTTTTTGAAACAGTTTTGCACTAAAATTTGTTTAGCTTTTGTTATTTTTGCTACCACCATGAGCAGAAGGTTGTTTAATTTATTCTATTTAGTAAACGCAATGATCAAAGATCTCTATAATCATAAATAACCATTTTTAAAATTTATTTATTTATTTATTTATTTTTGCTAATCATATAGTAACAACTTTTCAATATATGCTTTACAAATCAAATGTCTCAAAAAAAATAAACGATTTCAACATCTCTTTCAAGAATATTACAAGGTAAAGTATCATAATACAAGCAATTTCGAGAAGAAAATTTTCTTTCCCTCATTACAACAATTGCCACTCTTCTTTTTTTAAAACCATCATTATTACAACAATACATAGGAACTAGATGACTACCCAACCACTGTATAAAGGCTTGCTCTCCACCCTACCATAATGGCGTCATGGAGCCTCGTAGGCTCTAGACATACCCCTGAGCAAGGAATTATCTTAGCTCCATGATGATAAATGGAGTCTTTTCTCATTTTTACAAAGAAATCAAAACTAACATAGCACAAACTTAATGTATCTAAGTTTTCTACCTTCCATTCTCCACCATGATTCATTCCATATTTCACATCCTTACCACCAATAACAAAGGGAAATAGTAGTAGGAGAGAAGACTTATCTCTTTATATGAGGAGGCTAACTCCTTGAACCTTCTTTCCTCTGCCAAGCCATCTTGATCATTCTCCATCATCTCCATTAGAGTTCTCCAAGAGGAGAAGTGGGCAATCCCCAAATCTTCCATCTTCTTGAGATATATAGGAATCCTCCAAACCTACACTCTTTCCCACAAGTTCTCACACATGTGTGAGTCTTGTGCCAATTCCAAGAACTTTTGGGGAGTGGGAAGTTGAGAGTGACAAGTCACTTTTCCCAAGCCCCAACACTTTTGAGTTAGCCACATTCATGAATGTGGACTTTTGAGGGGTCTTTTCACACTCCAAGGACAAGTTCACATGTCAAAAAGGTTCCAAACCCATAGGTATAGGTCCTAGGGGTCTATTCTTGTTCAAAAACCAAGGAAATTGACTCAATAATCCCTTTTTAAACCCACAAAAGAATCCATACGAGTTTTGATCTTGACCAAGGGTTCCAACCCCAACCAAACTCTCATCACAAAAGAATCCTTACCACCAATAACAAAGGGAAATAGTAGTAGGAGAGAATACTTATCTCTTTATATGAGGAGGCTAACTCCTTGAACCTTCTTTCCTCTGCCAAGCCATCTTGATCATTCTCCATCATCTCCATTAGAGTTCTCCAAGAGGAGAAGTGGGCAATGCCCAAATCTTCCATCTTCTTGAGATATATAGGAATCCTCCAAACCTACACTCTTTCCCACAAGTGCTCACACATGTGTGAGTCTTGTGCCAATTCCAAGAACTTTTGGGGAGTGGGAAGTTGAGAGTGACAAGTCACTTTTCCCAAGCCCCAACACTTTTGAGTTCGCCACATTCATGAATGTGGACTTTTGAGGGGTCTTTTCACACTCCAAGGACAAGTTCACATGTCAAAAAGGTTCCAAACCCATAGGTATAGGTCCTAGGGGTCTATTCTTGTTCAAAAACCAAGGAAATTGACTCAATAATCCCTTTTTAAACCCACAAAAGAATCCATACGAGTTTTGATCTTGACCAAGGGTTCCAACCCCAACCAAACTCTCATCACATGACCTACAATTGGATTCTACTCAACATGATCACCCAATCAATAATCAAACCTCAAACCCTTCCAAGTCAAATAGGGCTACACTTAGAACTTCCCAAGATGTATTTGATACGATTTTGATATTTATCCAACCTCCTATTTGCATATTTGATTCCTTTAATGTTAATCCCACATTGAATCACTTAATTTCCTGCACAACATAATTAAGCACAGTTAGATATAATAATAACCACATTAATTGCAAACCAAATCTTTGTAACTTTATTCACAAACCATTTACATAGCTAATTACTCTTTCAATGCAATACGACACAACAATTATCTTATTTCAAATTCATCTTATACGTTTGAATCTCATACCATAATTCGCATGCCCATACATCTTCATTAAGTAAAATAACAATGATATAACATAAAGTAAAAATAAACTATAAGGTCATTGTTAGACAGTCGCCTTCATATCATTCGTAATATATCTAACCATCTATTTAGGAGAAATATATAACAATTTAAGGTTGTATTAGTCACTTGAAATGAGAGGCCTTACATCTCCCTCCCCTTAGCTTAGACTTCCTCCTGGAAGTCATTAAGGTTTGAAAAATAATCTCAATATGACAAGACACATAAAACTATCAAGCATACTAATTACTTTTACTTTCTTGATGGAGGAATCAAAACATTTAAATATAAGGACACATTAGAGACCAATCTCTTTCATGAATAATTATTTAAATGCTTAGAACAAAATTTCTCATAATGGAACATTTATTTGATATACGATTAATTTAACAATGCTAACAACAATCCTTGTAGCTCCAATTTATTAACAATGTAATCAACTTCAATTAAATTACACATAAATATATCTAAATGGATTCATATCTTTTTATACACCTCCAAAATTTCTTTGCATCATAACATATACATCACTCATGATGTTAGAAAATATTTTTGTTTCATTGACCAATCATGTCTCAGAATTATTAGCTTCACATTTTGTCTAAATATATGCTTAAGGGAACATTTTACCTTGTAATTATGGCACTCATACCATGTCTCAAATAATATTAACTTTGCTTCATATGTTACCATTTTTCTCACATAGCTCACAGGCATGCCACATCACATTTATTTATAATTTCACATGTACATACAACAATAGCAAGGATGCTCTTCCCAATTGGGTGCGCCTGTCCTCATGTAAAGGATGCTCTTCCCAATGGGTGTGCCTATCCTCATACAGTCACATAATTTACAACACAAGGCTCACACAATAGGGTTTACAAGGATGGATATTTCTTGGATACCACTCGAGGCCCTTCTCTAAGGACTCCTCCATAAAGATAAGAATAATCATAGAATGAGGGAAGAATGGATTAATGACCGTCCCATACCGGTCCCATTCACAACCCCTTTCAAAATAATTCCCCAACACATCTACTCCCCTATACGACCTGCCAGGGAATCCCCCCGGGATATGGCATTTTACAAATTCCACATTACACTACACATGCCAGCAAATTTGCAACCAAGGAGAAAGCCTCAAACTGAATAACACAAGATCATACACCAAATTTTCAATAAAACTCCCAAGAGGGAACTATAAATTCAACAAAATAAAGATAAATTGTAGCTACATTGCAACATTCCAATCATAATTCAAAGGAAAAATTAAACAAGTCCTTGAGGAAAATCAGACTATATAACAACTTCCAAATGGCTAAATAGCCTAAGTTCACAAATGTAAAATTACACATTGCTGGCGCATAATAAAATAAAACATCAATCAAGAATCATAAATAATTCATATTTCAACAATAAAATTTGCACATTACAAACACCACGTGACTTGATAAGCCACCTATGGGGAGGAGGGGAATGGTGGTTCTCTAACCACATCATAAGTATTATAGCAAGCAATAATTGGTGGTCCCTGACCACATAAATATGAATAACTGGTGGTCCCCGACCACATAAATATGCATCGCTGGTGGTCCCTAACCACATAAACATGAAGCACTGGCGGTCCTTGACCACATGAATATGAGTAACTGGTGGTCCCTGACCACATAAATATGAATCACTCGTAGTCCATGTTATTCCATCCTTTACCCATGGGTTATATACATCAAGGAATAGGTTTGCACTATGAACCAACAAGTGTGGCTCTCATATGTGGGGGAGTAGGCCACGATCAACGTCCATGGGAAGATTACAATGACTTGACATAGATCCTTTATTAGGATTAGGGACAACACCCTGAGCTCATAATTTCCTGATGGTAGACCATGTGCCTCTCAACCCCTATTTACACTAGCTGGCATCACACTCCCATTAGGGGGGAACCAAACGCTAGGGGTACACATTTAACATACAAACAAGACTAACACAAAGGAATACATCACATTGCATTTAATAAACACACATCCACACATATCATGTTTACATCATTTCTTAACTAGCTAACTTACACAATGGACCATCACAAAGGGTACGCATAGGGGATCGTACTAGACGTCCACCACCCTTATCCCAAGTCGGATACCCTGTATCTCGTACTTGGGGCACAACACATTTACTGGTCTCACATCACATGACATAACACAATACACTCTATGAAAATTTTCATATAACATAGCAAAATCAATGTACTTAAATACACTCCATTTTCTTTAGGTGAAATTCACTTTTCTTCTTAATTTTGTAAATCTCTACTCACTTTGCATATGTAAAGGAAATCACTAGACGATGCACAACTATAGCCTAGGTAGTACTCCATTTTCTTAGGTTTAACAATACATGGTATATCATACTTTTATCTTACTAATCCATTGTCCAACATCACATATATGATCAATATTGGTTTTCTATATTTGAACCCATATTGTCCTTCCTCTTTCATTCAACTATGTTTGTTATATGTTCACTAGCATATCCATATGGTAATTCCATTATATATATACATTTTTATTTTTATTTTGCAACATGATAAAGGATGTTTTCTACTCAATAAAGAAGTTAATCAACCATTTTCCTTTGAAACATTATAATACAAGAGAAGAAAGTAAACTCAATTCATAAAACACATGATGAATCATAGAATAATAATTTTCACAACTCGTTAATCTCTATATATTTTTAAACAAATATTGCATTCCACTAACTAAGGTCGACTCATTTAATCACATGTTATAATCATATTTTTTTTGTAATCACAATTATTTCTAACTTCTTAAGGTACAAAGACATACAATGAGTAACAATTCCTACCTCTAAGTTTTCTCCAGTATGTGTGTCTCTCTCTAACACGCACATATATTTTCCTCAAGAGTACTAGTCATTGGTATATAAATACACAACATTAGTTGGGAGTCTTTCATGGCAATTTTTTTTGTGTCCTTGGTGATACCATTTAGTTTCTCAATCACTCAATTCACTAAAAAAAAATTTACATAGTTCCTCACCCGATTTATAAATTAGAACAATTGATTCTTTAGTTCTTGTGACATATACACAACCTTAAAGGTCAACACCTAATTGAATATGTTATTACTTCCTATTAGACATACAATATTTTCTTATTTTGGCTTCAAAAAGTCTTTATTTATTAGCTCATTTATAAGGAAAGTAGTAATAGCATGCATTCCAGATAAAGTTTTAACATCAAGTTCACATTTTGATATGGTCTCATCACAAAGTTATGTTTAATTTTCTAGAAGTAAGTTATTTATACAATATCTAACTCAATTTTCACCAATCTTAACGTAGTTGCAACTTTCTATACATTCTCACCTATGACTTCAATCATGTTCAATCATTTGCTATTTTAGTCTATTGCTAAAACAATTCCAAGATTTATTAGTCATTGTATTTCTATTAAATTCATTATTTCTTTGTTTACTTGCAAAAATGTTAGGATAACTTAAAGTTTAACCATTTAATTCAAGGTACAATATGTTTTGACCACTTTTAAAAATTAGATTTACTATGCCTTGTAAGGCTTTGATCCTTAGTTGATGCCATCATGCATGAAATTATCTCTTACCAACCATAAAATGAATTGTTTGTTGCTCCATGAGATTAACCCTTATACACTTATGTAAATCAAGATCTTTGGGTAATAGAATAGGGCCTAGAAATTTCGTGGTCAAGGTGTAAAAGATTCTCAGTTCATGCGTGTATTAATACCAATTTGTAAACAAGTCCTTAATTTTCTTTTGTCTAACAACCTACACCCTAAAGGTTTAGTTTTAATCTTTTTCAAGAGTTTAAATCTAACTATATGATTGCTCAAATTCCTCATAATACACAATTCAAGGATTTTATATTATTCTATTCTTGTTGTCACTTTGATTTAATCAATTTAAGGGTTTAGAGATCTAATGTTGTTCAACCACAACCTTCAACACATTAATCCCCCTTTTGAGGTTCATATAATTCCTTCCTCTACCTAGTGATAAGTTTACAAAAATATAGATTTCATTCTTTATTTGTACTAAGGTTTCTATAATAAGATATGTTGCTTCTAAAAAAATATAACTGGATAACTTCAACGAAATTGCATTATTATTATATTTAAGAAGTATAGTCTTAGGAAGCCAGCAAAATAATCTTTCTTTAGTAATACATATTATGATACCCTAAAATACTATTCATGGACTTTATAAAAAGACTATGTTGTAACCTCAATTATACCTTTTTAAGGTTTAAGAGAATTTAATGCCAAAAGTCTACATTAACGCCATAATCCCTATTAATTAGACTCAGTCATTCAACTTTAATCAAGGGAACATGTTTAGTCTGATTTATTTTTAAAGGTAAAATGCTTTCAACTGAATATTTATTTGAACCACCTATTTTGATTGATCTTTGACTATTTGAGTACATCCCAACTCTACATGGGTTGGATAATAACAACTACCTTCATTTTTAATATGCAACATAAGTCCTCTGAAAATTTTCTTGTCAACATTTCATTCAAGCTAATACAAAGGAATTTTGTAAATATATATATGCACACACAATACTTAATGCCCAACTTATTCCCAGAGTTCCCTAGAGTTGCAACCTGGCTCTGATACCAAAATGTAATGCCCATCCTTTGCACTAGGGCAGAAACATGACTAATAATTTTTTTTTTAAAATAATCATCACACATGCTCACCCCCACCGATACCACTCTCGAAAGTAGAGAGTGGGAAAGTCACTAGAAGAAAGGACGTGAATGTATATCATTTTCACATAACAAGGAAAATCCTTAATATTCTAATTCTACACATTGGTTTACCTTCAACTAACTAGCACTAAATTTAATAACGCCTTTATGATTAAAAGGGTTGAACAGGTCAACCTAACAACGTGTTGATAGGTTAATCTCCAAGTGAGGGTATATGGCAACCTAGAAATTTGAATCTTTAACACAATAGGTTTATATAATGTTCTACTGATATAGTGACACACCTTGCACTCCTATTACAAGGTCACATCATGAACCTTCCTAATATTTTAATTGAAGTGTGTAATGCAAGAGCATATAGATCAATGACAGTTAAATTTCAAATCATTGATCTCGTTGTTAGTGGAGACCCCAACTACCTTCCTAAGGAGGATAGTAAGGGCTCGAGTCCTGCATTGTTACTCAAACATAAGCAACACCCATCTATTTAGTTGCTTTCTTTTAAATTATAAATTTATGCCATTAAGATTAAAATACAATTATGTGTAAATATTATGTACTTACATACCAATTTATTTGATCTTTTATTCTCATATAAATAAATATTTATAAAAGAAGAAAACATAAATACCTTATTTATTGCAATAACTTATAACAAAATACTAATATATATTATTAATCTAGATTTTTACTTTTATTTTTATCTATATATTTATTTCATTCACTAAAAATAATATAATTAAACTTCACATTTTATATCATATAAAATACAAATAAAGAGATCTTAATCTACCTTTCTTAATTTAAAAGAGATATTTATAAGAACAACCAAAAATAAAATAATACCTAGAAATAAAGAAAAGTTTATGTATGTATATGTGATCCATATAAATAAGAAGTTTAAGACTCTCTTTTCTTACTTTTCTCTCTTTCTTTTATAGAGGACTATTCAAACATATCTTTATATCCATTGTTTATAATGTAATCACCTTAATATTAAGCTTGGAATTATTCATATCCATGTTTCCCGTAAAAGATAGTTGCTATTAAAATTAGTCATAGTGCATAATATAACCTCGTGCGCTTACAGAATTAAAGTGTCCTCAATTTAAAAATAATAATAATGAGTTAATGTTGTTAATGGGAATAGAAAACATTAATGTTAAATTCATAAGAATATATTAACTGTAGCGTCCAGAATAACTGTCATATCCTATTACTATCAGTAAGGATTTAATATTAAAAATCTGTGCTAAGCCTACCCCATTGTGCCATTGAGCACTAGCAATCGTTTTATTCATGTGCTGATAGCATACTGTTACTATATCACCTATTTATATAAAGAGAAAGAGGATGGTTGCCCCCTCGTCAGATCAGAAATCCGGTGGCATCTAAAATAAAGGTCGTTGCTTTACAACATTGTCCACTACTTATTACTTGGTGGACTGGCCCTGACATGGCTGAGAACAAACGAATACTGCAACCTACTTTCTAGTGAACAATATCCTATAGCAGAAATTCGGGCCAAAGAACAACATACTGACATCTCGTTATTCCAACCAATAATATCATCCTGCCGGTGCTAACGTAGGAACCAAATGGGCTATTGAGGTCGATGGGACTTCCCACGACTAGGGACGACTAGGGAAAGAGATATAATAAATGCACTGTGGTGCACCTTTTTATGCATGGGCAAAATCAATCAAGTCAGGAAGCCTTCTATACATAGTGCAAGTATTCAATATACTCTATTGTTGTTAATCAGTTTACTGTGAAGGAGCCTGGTATCTGGAAGTGAGTTTTAGGCTCTCTTTCACTTCACCTAATTCAACTTTTGACAGCTCCATCGTTTACTCTCATCTCAACGTCCTGCCCAAGATATGAATAGTTGTACTCTTTCTCTGTAAAATGCTGGAGGATTTTCTCGATAGTCCCAACATACATCTTTGGTCTATAAAGAAAACATGCTAATCGTAATATTAGGACATGACGGTGCCCATGTTTATATTAGTTGTTTCTCGAGACATCTGCAACACTGTCGACATGATTTTATTGGCTATCACAGCAATAAATAATTCTCATCTTGGGGTACGGGTTTAATTAAACAGTTGCTGGTGTTGATCCCCAACAATTCTGCATTAAACTCCTCTGTGGATTTTGTTGGTGCCGAAGAACCTTTTGACTGTCTTCATTGACTAGGCGTGGCAATTGTAAGAGAAATCTCTGCGCAGCTATGGGACCTCAAAAGGCTATAAGCCTAGGAACCTCTTTCAAAACCAAAGGAAGCGCTAATTTCTCCTGTGCATGGTCATTCCAATATTTATCAGCCTTTACTGTTGTGACAGTAGAATCGATCTCACAGTAATCATTAAACCAATCTCACATTAAACATAGGAGTAGATACTGAACTTCCCATTGCAAACATCTTTATCACAAGGGTTATAATAATTCTTGATTATTACGTTAATTTGCAGCTCCTCCTTTTGGTGAAACTTAGCAAAAGGCTTGGTAGCCCAGCTCCCTCTGTATCTCTTCCAGAGGTAAGGTGGAGATCTTTATTTTACGTTTCTCTCATATCTACTTTTGTTTAAATTTTATTTTTTTGTTTTATTATTATTATTATTTTATTTTTTACCAAGTCTTCTAATGCATTCCCTTACTTGTATGCCACCTTTTCTCTACGTGACCTATGGTGGAATTTGTCTACCACAGATCCACTCAGCCTGTCTACAGTCAATTACTTCTCGCAAAGTTTTCTTTCTTTTTTTTTTCATTTTTTTTTTAAGAGTTCTGTAATAATTATACTAACCCATGTTCTACACAGCATTGCTATTCCTCACATATTTGCATCTTTGGAGTCGTGCGGGTTTATTTATTCTTTTTATACTATTATTTTTGCATTACAGATACATAATTCTTAACAATCTCATTTACCCCTGGCTTTCTTTTGAACATCATATCGATTTACTTATTTAACTGCAGGACTTTTGTTTACTGCAATGAATAGATTTCATCTTACTTTTATAATATATATATTTTTCAAGGAACACTTGAATATATTTATCCAAGGGAGGAGTTAGAATGAAGCTGAACCCCCTTCTGCTTAACTTTCCTCAGCTAGATGAATACGGGAGGATAAATATATATTTACCTCCCTGAGGCAGATTACTGTGCCAGTTTATTTTGTTACCGTATTTTGATTTGGTTTGCAGAAAAGCTAATGTTATTAGAACTGCTTCTCGGCTGAGTAGTTTTGTTCCTTTGATGAAATAAAGTACACAGATTAGATTTAATGACATGGATCTACTATTATTTAGGAAATTTAAATCTTTTATAAAATCTTACATTGTCTAATATTTAGTTGGTGAGTAATATCTTATTTGCAACCTTCCACAACTAACTTCTTTAATTTTTTGAAACAGTTTTGCACTAAAATTTGTTTAGCTTTTGTTATTTTTGCTACCACCATGAGCAGAAGGTTGTTTAATTTATTCTATTTAGTAAACGCAATGATCAAAGATCTCTATAATCATAAATAACCATTTTTAAAATTTATTTATTTATTTATTTTTGCTAATCATATAGTAACAACTTTTCAATATATGCTTTACAAATCAAATGTCTCAAAAAAAATAAACGATTTCAACATCTCTTTCAAGAATATTACAAGGTAAAGTATCATAATACAAGCAATTTCGAGAAGAAAATTTTCTTTCCCTCATTACAACAATTGCCACTCTTCTTTTTTTAAAATCATCATTATTACAACAATACATAGGAACTAGATGACTACCCAACCACTGTATAAAGGCTTGCTCTCCACCCTACCATAATGGCGTCATGGAGCCTCGTAGGCTCTAGCCATACCCCCGAGCAAGGAATTATCTTAGCTCCATGATGATAAATGGAGTCTTTTCTCATTTTTACAAAGAAATCAAAACTAACATAGCACAAACTTAATGTATCTAAGTTTTCTACCTTCCATTCTCCACCATGATTCATTCCATATTTCACATCCTTACCACCAATAACAAAGGGAAATAGTAGTAGGAGAGAATACTTATCTCTTTATATGAGGAGGCTAACTCCTTGAACCTTCTTTCCTCTGCCAAGCCATCTTGATCATTCTCCATCATCTCCATTAGAGTTCTCCAAGAGGAGAAGTGGGCAATCCCCAAATCTTCCATCTTCTTGAGATATATAGGAATCCTCCAAACCTACACTCTTTCCCACAAGTTCTCACACATGTGTGAGTCTTGTGCCAATTCCAAGAACTTTTGGGGAGTGGGAAGTTGAGAGTGACAAGTCACTTTTCCCAAGCCCCAACACTTTTGAGTTAGCCACATTCATGAATGTGGACTTTTGAGGGGTCTTTTCACACTCCAAGGACAAGTTCACATGTCAAAAAGGTTCCAAACCCATAGGTATAGGTCCTAGGGGTCTATTCTTGTTCAAAAACCAAGGAAATTGACTCAATAATCCCTTTTTAAACCCACAAAAGAATCCATACGAGTTTTGATCTTGACCAAGGGTTCCAACCCCAACCAAACTCTCATCACATGACCTACAATTGGATTCTACTCAACATGATCACCCAATCAATAATCAAACCTCAAACCCTTCCAAGTCAAATAGGGCTACACTTAGAACTTCCCAAGATGTATCTGATACGATTTTGATATTTATCCAACCTCCTATTTGCATATTTGATTCCTTTAACGTTAATCCCACATTGAATCACTTAATTTCCTGCACAACATAATTAAGCACAGTTAGATATAATAATAACCACATTAATTGCAAACCAAATCTTTGTAACTTTATTCACAAACCATTTACATAGCTAATTACTCTTTCAATGCAATACGACACAACAATTATCTTATTTCAAATTCATCTTATACGTTTGAATCTCATACCATAATTCGCATGCCCATACATCTTCATTAAGTAAAATAACAATGATATAACATAAAGTAAAAAATAAACTATAAGGTCATTGTTAGATAGTCGCCTTCATATCATTCATAATATATCTAACCATCTATTTAGGAGAAATATATAACAATTTAAGGTTGTATTAGTCACTTGAAATGAGAGGCCTTACATTCAGATCTGGTGGATCCCACGATGTACAGGCAGTTGATTGGATCATTGATGTATCTAGTCAATACTAGAACAGATATCTGCTATGCAGTGAGTGCACTCAATCAGCGCATGTGTGAACTAAGGCAGATACATCATGTTGCAGCGAAACATATCCTGAGATACTTGCGTGGCATAGTTGGATATGGGCTAAGATATTCTTCAGGTGTGGATTTGAAGTTGCATGGTTATACTGATTCTGATTGGGTGGGGTGTGTCACTGATCAGAAGAGTACCTTTGGATGTTGCTTCAGTTTGGGGTCTGCGATGATATCTTGGTGCAGTAGGAAGCAGTCATTTGTAGCATTGAGTACAACAAAGGCAGAGTATATTGCAACTTGTGTGGCAACTCGGGAAGTAGTGTGGCTTCAGAAGCTCCTTGCAGGATTGTTTGAGCAATCAATGGAGCCTGCTATCATGCATTGTGATACCCAGAGCTGTGTGAAGCTTTCTATCAATCTTGTGTTTCATGACAAAACTAAGCATGTGGAGATCAAATACCATTATATCAAAGATATGGTATTGAGGAAAGCAATTCATTTGAGGTATATTAACACTGATGACCAGACGACAAACATTCTCACCAAGCCTCTCTCCAGGATAAAGTTTGTGTACTTTTGAGACAAGCTTGGTATGGTGGAGAGTCAAGCCCTAACTGAGAAGGAGTCTCAGTATCAATGGTCCTCTTTAATGCATTTCTCTTTGAGAGGGATTTGAGGTGAAAGCCCTTGTTAATGCATTTCTCTTATGAGATTTGAGGTGAAAGCCCTTGTTTCCATCCTCTGGGAGAGCCATGGTGGATGTCGTGTGTGACTCCATGACAACATCATGTGAGAGAGTTCGTGATGATTTTCTTGTACTTGTGTTATTCACCCTCTGGGAGAGCCATGGTGAAAGTCATGATGAGGTAACCACATCACGTTAAGTGATGAACACTTGTAATGTATACCATACATACGTGTAGCCATGATGGTTGATATCACGATGAGGTGATATCTTTCCTTTCGTCATATAGGTGTAGCCATTGTGGTAGACATCATGATGAGGTGATATGTCTTATGCAGCTGGAAGTATCTTCCCTAGTTGAGAGGGAGTGTTGATGTTTATGGTAGCGTCGGTCACATCTTCTAGCCCAGATCACATAAGGAGAGCAATTAAATTGTAGCCTATCAGCTATTTAATCGTTGAGAATGATTTGATGATTGGCCACGTCATTTGATAAATGATGGTTAATATTTATTTAATGTGAAATGGCACAATTATCTTAGAGGTGCAATTCTTTATGGAGGCCGAGTTCTTATTTGTAAAAGACATGCCTCTTGGATGAGGTCGACATGTTTTTCGGAGAGTCACATCTCCCTCTTCACCTTGTATTTATACACCTTAAATGCACTTCATTTGATATCGATTTCATTCCATCCACATTCACTCACAAGTTCGAGTTCCATCGAGTGCGAGTTCATTCACTAGAGTAGATCTTTTTTGTTGAACGCTGTGATTCATCATCAGTGAATTATATCTGGTTGTATTTGTGATAAGCAACATCTTGTGGTGCATTCTCTTGGGCTCTTAATTGGCCTCTATTGTAAAGGAGACTCTATTGTGATTCAATATATAAGAGATATTGTTGCTGGGTTTTTCTTCCTTAAGTGGAGGGTTTTCCTAGGGTATCTGTTGTGTTATTGTGTCTGATTTTGAATTAATTTCTGTGCATTACATCTGATCATAAAACTAACATTTAGGATGACTTGAGGGAAGGGTAGAGGTTTAGGAATAAAGTGGTTTGATTGAATAAATTTTAATTACAAAGATTAAAAGAATATCATAGAACAAAATGATTACAATAAGAATGAAAGTGTTTGGTGATACACAATTCCCACATTCAATGATTGAAGGAATGAGGATCTTAGAAAACAAGATCATCACTGGTGAAATCATTTGGGTCGTGAGGGACTAACACAATTATAGTTGGAGGTTGAAGGCATTGTTAAGCTTGCATGAACTATTTCATATGTGATTCATACAAAATATATTTTCCAAAAGAATTTAAAGCTTGCATAGTTTGAAGTCAATATATCAACCTATAGTTTATGATTAGTGATTCACAAGAACCCATCTTTCTTATGCTTAAATGGTTTGCTTAGCACTTATTGCATCTAGGTGATGCTTAAAGAGTTCAATCATCTATTTCTAGGGAAGTCATACATCTTAGTACTCTACTTGGTGAAGTGTGCCTAGATGAGTTTTTCTCACAATCAATGCCACTTGGTTCACTATCCCAATTACAAAACCTTCAACAAGTGTTGTGCTTTATGAACCGCTGACTAGACAACTCCCTAGTTCAATCAACTATTTTAAGAGCTTAACCATTCATTTTTATATAAGTGTAGAGTACTGAATATAAATACCATTTAAGTCGAAAAGGCATAGAAAGATTGTTGCGGACAAGCCTAATTGAAGTAGTCAAAGATTTAACAAGCTACCCATGTGATATGCCCTTTTTTGGATATCCATATATCATTTGAGTAGATTGATGACATGAGTTCATCTTGCAACTTTTGGATGTTTTTAGGATGACTGGAGGGAAGGCTAGAGGTTTAGGAACAAAGTGGTTTGATTGAATAAGTTTTAATTACAAAGATTAAAAAAAAATCATTGAATATCATAAAACAAAATGATTACAATAAAAATGAAAGTGTTTGGTGATACACAATTCCCACATTTAATGATTGCAGGAATGATGATTTTAGAAAACAAGATCATCACTGGTGAAATCATTTGGATGGTGAGGGACTAACACAATTAGAGTTGGAGGTTGAAGGCACTATTAAGCTTCCATGAACTGTTTCCTATGTGATTCATACAAAATATATTTTCTAAAAGAATTTAAAGCTTGCATAGTTTGAAGTCAATCTATCAACCTATATTTTATGCGTAGTGATTCACAAGAATCCATCTTTCTTATGCATAGATGGTTTTCTTAGCACTCATTACATCTAGGTGATGCTTAGAGAGTTAAATCATCTATTTCTAGGGAAGTCATCCATCTTAGTACTCTGCTTGGTGAAGTGTGCCTAGATGAGTTTTTCTCACAATCAATCCCACTTGGTTCACTATCCTATTTACAAAACCTTCAATAAGTGTTGTGCTTTATGAACTGCTCACTATACAACTCCCTAGTTCAATCAACTATTTAAAGAGTTTGACTATTCATTTTTATGTGTTTTTTGTACTATATCAAATTATGTGATGATTTTTCAAGATTCAACTGTATAGTTTGGAGTCAATTAACATTGATCCATATTTCATGATTAGTGGTATTGAAAAAACCATTTCTCATGAGCATGAATAGTCCCTATAAGATTCATTGCGTTTAAGTGATTTTCATATGGGTGAAGCGTTGAGACTTCCTAGGAAGTCACCCATCCTTGTACTATTTCGGTTTAAGTGTGCTTAACCACAAATCTTTCCCCACAATCTAACCTACTTAGCTTATTACCTCATTTGCAAAACCATCAATAAGTGTTGTGCTTTATGAACTATTCATTATAAAGCTACTTATCTGTGCCTTTAAAATCAACGATCACTAAAGTTAATCACAAAATGAAACAGATTTAAGAGAAGTCACGATCTTCCATGTTGGTTGCACCTCTTCTCCAAAATGGGAAGATATAAAAGAACATATGAGAAGAGAAGGGAAGATATAGGAATAAGGAAATATTAAGGAAGGCTTACTCAAATACGTATGGAAAAAAGGATAAGAAATATAAGAATAAAGACAAATTGCATACGTTTGGGCAGATCTACAAAAGATAAATTAAGGAACCAATAGGCATGCTTAACTTATAATATGTTCATAGTCTATAGAGTAGAATCAGTAAATGTATTTATTGTGGGTTGCTATCAATAGGTGCATTTATTATCTGTTTCTAATTATAATATATTCAGAGTTATAAGTTAGGATCACTAAATGTATTTACTACTGTTTGTTTCCATTTTATATGATCAGGGATCTATAAGAGTAGAATCAGTAGTATTATTTATTATTGTTTATCCTTGTCTATGATTGGTCATTATTGTTATTATTATTATTATTATTATTATTATTATTATTATTATTATTATTATTATTATTATTATTATTATTAGTATTATTATTATTTAGTATTGTTTATTGATGTGTACACTGTTAATTTGTTATATTATGGAGTCCATGTTTCATCAGGTTAGGGAAGTAGGATCACAAGAGGGGGAATCCGTGTAACAGAGCCACCTAGATATGCCACCCGAGGGTAGGACATGAATCAGTAGTTTATTATTGTTTATCCCTGCCTATGATTGGTCATTATTGTTATTATTGTTTAATGTTTATTATTATTATTTATTATTATTATTTAGTATTTTTTAATGATGTGTACACTATTAATTTGTTATATTGTGGAGTCCATGTTTCATCAGGTTAGGGAAGTAGGATCACAAGAGGGGAATCCATGTAACAGAGCCACCTAGATATGCCACCCGGGGGTAGGACATGATGAGTCTCCGAGGGCCAAGGGGGTTTCCGCTTGATTAATCAGGTTACTGTCTTTGGGTGTAGGTTGGTCTCCACTAGATACGCCACCCAGGGGTGAGACATGATGAACCCAAAAGGGCCAAGGGGGTTTTTGCTTGATTAATCAGGGTACTACCCTTGGGTCTAGTTCAAGCATGAGATCCACCCTTGTAATACTACCTTCCTACCATGGTGCAACATGAGAGGGGGGGAGATCAATTATGGAAAATGTTGGTTATGATGTCTAATATAGATTTACTCATACTTAATTCCAATGTTCAATATGGGATACCAATTGTTAGGCTACTTGAGTGATGGATCTCTAACATGATCATAGGATCCAAACCAAGGTTGATCTCTCTTTAAAGATCTAAGTGGCAAGTTATAACCCTAACTACATTAAGTTTGTGATTCTAGGGCAAGATTTAGGGTTATCCCAAAAAGGGACATTACAAGTGGTATCAAAGCATGTTCCTGCCAACCTATGTTAATGTATATCCATATGTGTGTGCCTTCTGTGTGTATACTGTGTTACCTAGATGAATGCAACTATGTGTATACCTTGCATATGCTTTGTGACTTGAAGTGTATATTGTGTGCTCATATGTATGTCGAAGGAAAGGATAGGACCCACAGTGTAGTGCATAATGCATTGATATTCTTTCTATCTAGGATGCACTATAGACATGTGTGCATTAGCCATTGTGATGTGCTAGTTAGTCATTGTGTATGTGATGAATGTTAGAGCTAGTCATTATGTATTTGGAACTCGCCATTGTGTTTATGACTACCTTATGCTTAAAAACTATGACAATGTTAAAAATATTGTCTGTCAAGTTGCTTGAGCTACTTGGTTGCATGCTTGAGTTGGTTGCCTACATGCTTGAGCTAGTTGCTTGCGTGCTTGAGCTAGTTGCTTGCGTGCTTGAGCTAGTTGCTTGTCTACTTGAGCTGGTTGCCTACTTGCTTGTCTACTTGAGTTGGTTACCTACTTGCTTGAGCTATGTGCTTGCTTGATTGAGCTACTTGTTTACTTGCTTGCTTGTGTGATTGAGCTGGTTGCTTGTTTGCTTGGTTAAGTTACTTGCTTGCTTGGTTGAGCTACTTGGTTGTCTGCTTTAATTTATGATTCAGGTGGGGCTCTTCATTGCGTTTACTCTATGCTTAAATATTAAGGTTGTCTGTCATGAAGCTTATAGGGATTGGGAGACACTAACAAATTAACTTGTCTAAAACTGATACAATAATAAAGAGTTGTGGCTATTTTTGACTCCCTCAAATTTGTAATACAAAAGGAGAGCATTTCAACTCGAGAATCCAATTAAGAATAAAACCTTAGTTAACCTTGCAAGAGACTTAAATTAGGTGATGATGAGAAAGACTAAGGGTGGTAACTGATTAACTACCAAGAGTGGTGACTCCTCTAAGAAAAGAATATAAGGATGAATCAATTCATTGACATTCAATAAGCTGTAGTGTTCCACCACTCTGCCGATTTGTTTTTCACTGAGTACTGTATGTCTAATTTTCTTTTGGGTTTGTATTTCTCCTTTTTTGTTTTTGTGTTTGTTTGCCAATAATGCTAAAAAGGTACCAACAAACATATACATGCAATGGAAACTTCAAATTAACTAAACTACTGAGATAACCTTGAGTAAATTGCACGATTTAGTGGCCAAATATGATTTCTTCATTACATAATAAGATACATACGATAGATAACTTACATCAGATTTAAAGCTAAAAATATCTTATACCATACTTTAACTTACATCCATATAGCTCTGTGAATAGTAACTTGCTACAGTACCAAACCCCAATGAGATGCACACTACTTTCGAAAGCCAAACTTCTCCCACCCAAATCTAGTATGGGAAGCTTCTTCTATCTAGGGTGGCCCCTTTTGGTGAAGTTAGAACCTCTTAGAAGAGGCGAATGTTCTTTTTATTTGCTGATGAAACCCTCATAAGAATGGACGGCCGGCTGTAGCTACAATTTTCATTCCAAAAACTCTTCAAAAAGTGAGTAGCTCCTGTGCAAACAAGAATGGAGTCTATGGTTGCCAACCTTACTCAGAAATCAGCTCAAAAACTTAGCCAACAACTCCTAATGTCACCAAACTTTGCATCCAAAAACTGACCAACAACCTTAAGGTGGTGTTTCCCGCCCTTAAGCAGCTCAAAATGGAAAACCAAGCCCCCTCCAGGCTTACCCACTGCAAGAAATCAGGAAACCTTAGCCTCCCTCTTCCTCCAAAGCCAAAGTCACAAGTCAATGAAGCAAAATAACCAATGCATGAAGAGGGTTGAACTTTTTCCTTCAAGTTATATATTTTTGCATTGAAAACACTATTCATTAAAGTGAACACTATTCACTTAAGTTATAACATTTTTCACTTTATGAATGAATAGTAACAGATAAATATAAAGTAACCCCTTCATGTTAATGACACATGGTCCCTAGGCCAAAGATGGTGAAATAAAAGGTGAGTCATAATTTTGATCACAAGCATCATGCCAAACGCAACAATTCACCTTGCCACCATACACTAGAGATCAACATTGCAATTTGACGACCAAGTGCTCGTCCAAGTGACCCTCTATCCAGAACCATTAGCCTACGAGGGTCGACATGATAGGCTAATCCATTCATTTTTCGGAAGACTAGCTAGAAGGGGACATTACAGTGTGCCCTCCCTGAAATTGCTTCTCCCCAAGAAATCTCAACTCCGGATGCTGTAAAATGTCCTCGCTCTCCCATGTAGCATCCTCTACCAGAAATTCCTTCCATTTAATCAGATATTCCTTGATGACCTGTCTTCGCAATTGTCTCTCTCTGACATCTAAGATGGCCTCAGGTACCATAATCAATTTCCCCTCATCATCCAGGGGTGGTAAAGTTGTAGAAGGAACAACACGATGTCCTAACACCTTCTTGAGGCGTGACACAAGGAATACATTGTGTACCTTTCTATCTTCCGGTAAATCCAACTCATAAGCCACCTCGCCTATCGACCTGATGATCCTAAAGGGTCCATAGTACCGGGGTTTGAGTTTCTCTGCACCACTCTTCCTGAGAGTGGACTGGCGATAGGGCTGCAACATTAGATACACCATGTCCCCAACCTCAAAAGAACGCTCCACTCTCCTCTAGTTTGCATACTGTTTTTGCTGATTCTGTGCCTTTTGAATGTTCTCACGGAGAGCTCTCATAAATTCTGGTTCTCCTATAAAAGATCCCCAACACTGGGCACTCTACTGTCACTCAACAATAAATCAAGAAAGTTTGGTGCTCATACCCATATAATGTGATGAATGGGGACATCTGAATCAACATGTGGTGAGTGGTGTTATAACAATACTCACAAAGATAATCCACTTCACCCAACCATTTTGCTGCCTTGCTATATAGTTTCAGAGGTATCCTTCCACCCATTTATTTACAATCTTCGTCTGGCCATTTGTCTGCGGGTGGTAGCTAGTGCTCAGAGTAAGCTCGGTCGCACAAAGCCTGAATAGCTCCTTCCAAAAGTGACTCAAGAACCAACTATCACCTTCGCTAACAATGCTCTGAGGTAACTCGTGCAACTTGAATACCTCACGGAATAACAACTCTACTACCTGTGTAGCTGAATATGTAGCTACTATCAAGAAAAAGTGAGCATACTTTGTGAGGTGATCAACAACTACATAGATATAGTCTCTACCCTGGGCTTTTGGCAAGCCCGTAATGAAATCCATCAACAAACATTCCCACTTCTTGTCAGGAATTGGAAGTGGTTGAAGTAACCCAACAGGATAGGTGTGTTCCTATTTATTATGTTGACAAATAGGGCACTCTGACATATCGAAAGACATCTAACTTGAGTCCTTTCCAAGTTAAATGTTCCTAAACCTGACTGTAAGTTTTGAAATATCTGGGATGTCCGGCCATGGGTGCATCATGAATGGCCCTCAATATTGTGTTCTTCATCTCTAATTCTGGGGTCAAAAAAATCCTCCCTTTGTAAATGATAAGATCATTTACAACTGAATGTATGCTATCCTGCATTGAACCCTCAATGATGCCATAAGCCCAAGAGTCTTTGGCATACTCTACTATAATCAGATGTCTCCAATTCTCTGAAATTTCGACCATGGAGCTCAAATGTGGTCGACGAGATAAGGCATCAACAACAACGTTTTGAGTCCCTTTGACATAGGCAATGTCAAAGTCGTATGATTGCAACTTACTAACCCATTTCTATTGACGATCATTGAGATCTCATTGCCCTAGAAAATGCCTCAAGCTGTTATGATCGGCCTTAACACATAATTTGTTGCCCCCAAGGTACTGCCTGAATTTGGCCAACGCATGCATGATGGCCAAAATCTCCTTGTCATAAATACTATAGCTCCTATCTAGTCCTCTTAACTTCCAGATCTTAAAAGCTATCAGATGCTTGTCTTGCATGAGGACTGCGCCAATCCCTTCACCCAAGGCATCACATTGAAGCTCAAAGGGTCTAGTGAAATATGGTAATGCAAGGACAGGACAAGAAGTCATCAACTGCTTAAACTTCTCAAAACACTCCTGTGCCTCAGGAGTCAACAAATGCTGCTTTCTTTGTCAAGTCTGTAAGTGGCGCTGCATGACGTGAATACCCACTGACAAATCGGTTGTAGAAACCACACAAGCCCAAAAATCCTCGAAGCTGAGTAAGATTCTCGGGAGTCGGCCACTCAATAATAGCTTTGACCTTGTCAGGATCCATACACACACCCACTGCACTGATAATATGGCTCAAATACAGCAACTCCGTCATACCAAGATCACACTTTGATTCCTTGGCATACAAGGACTGCTTATCAAGAATACCTAGTACTGTATCCAAATGGGCAATATGCTCCTCCCAAGCCTTGCTATACACCAAGATGTCATTAAAGAAAACAAGTGCAAACCTCCTCAACTATGACTGGAAGACCCTGTTCATAGTGGACTAGAACGTAGTAGGTGCATTGGTTAGCCCGAACGACATAACCACAAACTCAAAGTGTCCACAATGACATCTGAATGTTGTCTTCTCGATGTCCTACTCTCTAACCCTAATCTAGTGATAATCGGATATTAAATCTATTTTTGAGAAATAACGAGCGATGTGGAGCTGATCAATCAACTCATCAATGCGAGGAATAGGGTATTTGTTCTTAATTGTCCTTTTGTTCAGTACCCTGTAATCAATGCACATCCGAAGTGTACCATCTTTTTTCTTCACCAAAACTATGGATGAAGCAAAGGGAGATTTGCTGGGTCTCATGTGCCCCATAGCCAACAACTCCTTTATTGTCTTCTCAATTTCATCTTTCAGTTGCTTGGGGTGCCTATAAGGGGTGATTATCACGGGCTTGGCACCCTCCTCCAACTCAATGATGTGCTCAATCCCTCGGTCTGGAGGTCTACCTGGTGGAATCTCGCTGAACACCTTAGCATGTTTAATCCTCAACTCCTGTATATTTGGATGATAAACTGGGGTTTGTTGTTCCTCTTGTGATGGCATCAACATACACTTAGCGACCCACTCAATCATGTCATGGCGCATAAGCCTCTCCATCCTCCTAAAAGACAACATCTTGAAACTACTATCTCGGATGGATTTCAACACATGAGTCCTCCTGTCCACCTTAAATCTCATTTCCATCTACCGAAGGTTAAGAGTAAACTCACCTATGTCATGGAGCCATTTCATCCCTAAAACCATATCAGTATCCCCCATATTCACCACATAGAAATATGCCTTAAGGTTGTAATTATTTAGTCACATGGGAAGATCTACAATCATTCTATCACAACTAAGAGTGTAGCCATCCACAACCTTCACTCTTTTGCCCTCAAATTCTTCAGTCTGAATCCCACGCCTCTCAATCAACCTTGCATCAATAAAATTATGCGTGGCTCCTATATCCAACAAGGTAATGATCTTTTTTCCAGCTAAGACCCCTCGCATCCTGAAAGAGCCCTCTCGATGTATGCTAGTGAGATGTGCTTCTTGAAGCTTTACTTCCTCCTCATTTTCAGCTTCATTTTTAACCTCATTTTCAGATTTTTCTATCTCAGATTCCTCATGCTCAGTTTGCTGGTCTGACTTTTTAGATTCAGAAACCTCATAGAATGCCCACATTATTCGGTTAGCCTTTCCCTTTGGCCTCAAAGGATAGTCGTGGTTTGCATCATAGGGTCCTTTGCAATAGAAACACAACTTCTTACTCAAATCATCGATGGTTTCTTTGTCTAATGGGGTTGCTGATTTTCCTTTGGAACTTGATTTCTCCTTCTTATTAGAGAATGATTTGTCGTCCCTGTATGAAGAGGATGCTTTAGATGAGAACTTGCTTTGTGGGGCTGAAAGTTCCATGCTCCTCACTTTTTTCATAGCCTCTTGTAAGGTCGGGGGATCAAAAGCTTTGATCCAACCTCTCAATGGTTCCAAAAGACCTTCAAAAAATAACACCACCAATCTTCTTTCAAATATGTTGGGAACCATAACTAACAACCTCTGAAAGTCACCTATATATCCCTCCAAACTCCCAACTTGCTTGAGTTGAGCTAGGTCTTTGAAATATGTTTCTGGATCTTTCTTATCAAAGCGTTCAACCAACCTGTCGATAAACTCCTGATAAGAAGTAATGCGATCATCCTGCAAGGTCACCATCCCGTGATACCACCAATTGTGGGTTGCTCCCTCTAAATGCAATGTAGCATACTTGATTGCATTTGCCTCTGTGATAGGTCGAAGGTTCAAGAAAGTGTCCAACTTATGAACCCAAGATTGAGTTGTAACCTTCCCACTGTCATCAAATGTAGGTAACGTGAGTTTGTTGGTGGCATGCATAAGGTCATTGTGTTAATCTTTGTTTTTTCCTCTTGGTCTCCGGTTCAGTCTTTCTCTGTAATGCTCTCTTCTTTGACTCAGAAACCTATCAAAGCTTATGTGTTCTCTCACCTGAGGTGTCAACAACTCCCACTCATCGTTTGTTGCCATCATATCATCAACAAACATTGGTTCACCCACTTCTTCAACATTCACCTCTTCCCCTTCATTTCTCAAAAAAATAGGTCGTGTAGGCCTATCTGCAGTACGTGAAGGTGCTCTTTGTGCCCTGGGAGTCCCAACCACACTCCTATTGTCCTCTGATTCACGATTTTTTCCTCCAAGAGGGTTCATTTGATGTAACATTGTTGTAAGTGCCTGCAAAGCATTTGCAACTTCTTGTTGTCTTGTTGCCATGTTTCTCATAAGCTCTCACACTTCTCTTTCTTCGTTGTTTTCCTCATATCTTCTTTCATTTCTTGGTGGACCCTCTTCTGTCTTGTCACCCATTCTGTTAATGGTGTGTTTTCAAACGGATTATCCTCTTGCCAATTGTCTACTTGCTCCACCCTTCTGCGAGTGTATTACCTATAATGACCTCTCATGTGAAATTTCAACCCTCCAGGATGGCAGGATCAAGGCTCTGATACCACTGTAGTGTTCCACCACTCTGTTGATTTGTTTTTCCCTAAGTATTGTAGGTCTCATTTTTGATTGGGTTTGTATTTCTCCTTTTTTGTTTTTGAGTTTGTTTGCCAATAATGCTAAAAAGGTACCAACAAGCATATACATGCAATGGAAACTTCAAATAAACTAAACTACTAAGATAATCTTGAGTAAATTGCATGGTTTAGTGGCCAAATATGATTTCTTCATTACATAATAAGATACATACAATAGATAACTTACATCAAATTTAAAGCTAAAAATATCTTATACCATACTTTAACTTACAACCATATAGCTTTGTGAATAGTAACTTGCTACAGTACCAAACCCCAATGAGATGCACACTACTTTCGAAAGCCAAACTTCTCCCACCCAAATCTAGTATGGGAAGCTTCTTCTATCTAGGGCACCACTTTTTGGTGAAGTTGCAACCTCTTAGAAGAGGCGTTTCTTTTTATTTGCTGATGAAACCCTCATAAAAATGGATGGCTGGTTGTAGCTGCAATTTTCATTCCAAAAACTCTTCAAAAAGCTAACAACTCTTGTGCAAACATGAATGGAGTCTATGGTTGCCGACCTTACTCAGAAATCAGCTTGAAAACTTAGCCAACAACTCCTAATATCACCAAACTTTGCATCCAAAAACTGATCAACAACCTTAAGGTGGTGTTTCACACCCTCAAACAGCTCAAAACGGAAAACCAAGCCCCCTCCAGGCTTACCCACTGCAAGAAATTAGGAAACCCTAGCCTCCCTCTTCCTCCAAAGCCAAACTCACAAGTCAATGAAGCAAAATAACCAATGCATGAAGAGGGTTGAACTTTTCCCTTCAAGTTATATGTTTTTGCATCGAAAACACTATTCATTAAAGTGAACAATATTCACTTAAGTTATAACATTTTTCACTTTATGAATAAATAGTAATAGATAAATGTAAAGTGACCCCTTCATGTTAATGACACATGGTCCCTAGGCCAAAGATGGTGAAATAAAAGGTATCATAATTTTAATCACAAGCATCATGCCAAATGCAACAATTCACCCTGCCACCATACTCCGGAAATCAACACCGCAATTTGATGACCAAGTGCCCGTCCAAGTGACCCTCTATCCAGAACCATTAGCCTATGAGGGTCGACATGATAGGCTAATCCATTGATTTTTCGGAAGACTAGCTAGAAGGAGACATTACATAAGCGTTCATCACTCATCAATCCCTCAAAGAATCAGGCAATCATTACTTATAAAAAAAAATTCAAACAATCAAAATATCGAAAGATTTTACAAGACAAGAACACAACTATATCCTAAATAAAGAGTAATATGTACAATCAAGTCTTGTGTATTTAAATTTTTGTGATTGCTTCAAGACAAACAATTTTGGGCGGGGTGGACTGTCATGACCCCAAAATTGTAACACTAAAATACAAAGCATTGAAATACAGGTGAATAAATAAGGCCAATAACAAAATATATTAAAAATATAAAAATAGATATTAGCAATTTAATATTATTGTAATTACAAATTATCAGAAGATAATATTATAATTATAATTAAATTGAATATAAATATTAATAATACCAAAATAAATATTAATCATTTAACATTATTATAATTATAACTATTATAATAATATAAATTATATAGATAAAACATTGAGATAAAATAATAATATATTGATAAATTATTATAACTTAAAAATAATAATAATAAATAATATAAATATAATTAAAATACAACCTAAAATATCATTATTATTACTATAATTGTTAAGTATCAATATATTTGTTTATAAGCAACCAAACATAAACAAGCTATGCCTTTGAAAACAACGATCACTAAAGTTAATCACACAATGAAACAAATTTAAGAGAAGTCACGATCTTCCATGTTGGTTGCACCTCTTCTCCAAAATGGGAAGATATAAAAGAACATATGAGAAGAGAAGGGAAGATATAGGAATAAGGAAATAGAAAGGAAGGCTTACTCAAATACGTATGGAAAAAAGGATTAGAAATATAAGAATCAAGATAGATTGCATACGTTTGGGAAGATCTGCAAAAGATAAATTAAGGAACCATTAGGCATGCTTAACTTATAATATGTTCATAGTTCAATAAATGTATTTATTATGGGTTACTTTCAATTATAATATGTTCAGAATTTATAGAATAGATGAATAGGTGCATTTATTATTTTTTTCTAATTAATATATTTAGAGTTATAAGTTAGGATCACTAAATGTATTTGCTACTGCTTGTCTCCATTTTATATAATCAGGGATCTATAAGAGTAGAATCAGTAGTATTATTTATTATTGTTTATCCTTGTCTATGATTGGTCATTATTGTTGTTATTGTTTATTGTTTATTATTATTATTTACTATTGTTTAATTATTATTATTTATTATTATTTAGTATTGTTTATTGATGTGTACACTGCTAATCTACTATATTATGGAGTCATGTTTCATCAGGTTAGGGAAGTAGGATCACAAGAGGTGGAATCTGTGTAATAGAGCCACCTAGATACACCACCCAGGGGTAGGACATGATGAGCCTACGAGGGCCAAGGGGGTTTCTGCCTGATTAATCAGGGTATTGCCTTTGGGTTTAGGTTGGTCTTCACTAGATATGCCATTCGGGGGTGGGACATGATGAGCCCACGAGGGCCAAGGGCGTTTCTGTTGGATTAATAAGGGTATTTCCTTGGGTCTAGTTCAAGCATGAGATCCACCCTTGTAATACTACCTTCCTACCATGGTGCAACATGAGAGGGGGGGAGATCAATTATGGAAAATGTTGGTTATGATGTCTAATATAGATTTACTCATACTTAATTCCAATGTTCAATATGGGATACCGATTGTCAGGCTACTTGAGTGATGGATCTCTAACATGATCATAGGATCCAAACCAAGGTTTATCTCTCTTTAAAGATCTAAGTGGCAAGTTATAACCCTAACTACATTAAGCTTGCGGTTCTAGGGCAATATTTAGGGTTATCCTAGAAAGGGACATTACAAGTGGTGTCAGAGCATGTTCCTGCCAGCCTGTGTTAATGTATCTCTATATGTGTGTGCCTTCTGCATGTATACTATGTTACCTAGATGTATGCGACTATGTGTATACCTTGCATATACTTTGTGACTTGAAGTGTATATTGTGTGCTCATGTGTGTCGAAGGAAATGATAGAACCCACAGTGTAGTGCACAATGCACTAATATTCTTTTTATCTATGATGCACTATGGACATGTGTGTGTCAACCATTGTGATGTGCTAGTTAGTCATTGTGTATGTGATGAATGTTAGAGCTAGTCACTATTTATTTGGAACTCGCCATTGTGTTTATGACTACCTTATGCTTAAAAACTATGAAAATGTTAAAAATATTGTCTGCCAAGTTGCTTGAGCTACTTGGTTGCATGCTTGAGCTGGTTGCCTACTTGCTTGAGCTAGTTGCTTGTGTGCTCAAGCTAGTTGCTTGTCTACTTGAGCTGGTTGCCTACTTGCTTGAGCTACTTGGTTGCATGCTTGAGCTGGTTGCCTACTTGCTTGAGTTAGTTGCTTGTGTGCTCAAGCTACTTGCTTGTCTGCTTGAGTTGGGTGCCTACTTGCTTGAGCTGTGTGCTTGCTTGTTTGAGTTACTTGTTTACTTGCTTGAGCTACTTGCTTGCTTGCTTGAGCTACTTACCTGTGTGCTTGAGCTACTTGCCTATGTGCTTGAGCTAGTTGCTTGTCTGCTTGAGCTACTTGTTTGCCTGCTTGAGCTACTTGTTTGCTTGGTTGAGCTACTTGGTTGTTTGCTTTAATTTCTAATTTGAGGTGGAGCTCATCATTGTGTTTACTCTATGCTTAAAACCATGGAAATATTAAGGTTGTCTGCCACGATCCTTATAGGGATTGGGAGACACTAACAAATTAACTTGTCTAAAACTGATACAATAATAAAGAGTTGTGATTATTTGTGACTCCCTCAAATTTGTAATACAAAAGGAGCGCATTTCAACTCGAGAATCCAATTAAAAATATAACTTTAGTTAACCTTGCAAGAGACTTAAATTAGGTGATGATGAGAAAGACTATGACCCCTTGTAACTAAGGGTGGTAACTCATTAACTACGAAGAGTGGTGACTCTTCCAAGATAAGAATATAAGGATGAATCAATTCATTGACATTCAATAAGCGTTCATCACTCATCAATCCCTCAAAGAATTGGGCAATCATTACTTATAAAATAAATCAAACAATCAAAATATTGAAAGATTTTCCAAGGCAAGAACACAACTATATCCTAAATAAAGAGTAATTTGTACAATCAAGTCTTGTGTATTTAAATTTTTTGTGATTGCTTGAGGAAAATCAATTTTGAGCGGGGTAGATTGTTATGACCCCAAAATTGTAACACTAAAATACAAAGCATTGAAATACAGGTGAATAAATAAAACCAATTACAAAATATATTAAAAATATAAAAAGAGATATTAGCAATTCAATATTATTATAATTACAAATTATCATAAGATAATATTATAATTATAATTATTGAATATAAATATTAATAATACAAAAAAAAATATTAACCATTTAACATTATTATAATTATAACTATTATAATAATATAAATCATATTAGTAAAACATTGAGATAAAATAATAATAATATATTGGTAAATTATAATAACTTAAAAAATAATAATAATAAATAAAATAAATATAATTAAAAGATAATCTGAAATATCATTATTATTACTTTAATTGGTAAGTATCAATATATTTGTTTATAAGCAAGCAAACATAAACAATCTGTGTCTTTAAAACCAACGATCACTAAAGTTAATCACAAAATGAAACAGATTTAAGAGAAGTCACGATCTTCCATGTTGGTTGCACCTCTTCTCCAAAATGGGAAGATATAAAAGAAGAACGTATGAGAAGAGAAAGGAAGATATAGGAATAAGGAAATATTAAGGAAGGCTTACTCAAATATGTATGGAAAAAATGATCAGAAATATGAGAATAAAGACAGATTGCATACGTTTGGGCAGATCTACCTAAGATAAATTAAGGAACCGATAGGCATGCTTAACTTATAATATGTTCATAGTCCATAGAGTAGAATCAGTAAATGTATTTATTATGGGTTGCTTTCAATTATAATATGTTCAGAATTTATAGAATAGATCAATAGGTGCATTTATTATTTGTTTCTAATTATAATATATTCAGAGTTATAAGTTAGGATCACTAAATTTATTTGCTACTGTTTGTCGTCATTTTATATGATCAGGGATTTATAAGAGTAGAATCAGTAGTATTATTTATTATTGTTTATTCTTGTCTATGAGTGGTCATTATTGTTATTATTGTTTATTGTTTATTATTATTTATTATTATTATTATTTGGTATTGTTTATTGATGTGTACACTATTAATTTGGTATATTATGGAGTCCATGTTTCATCATGTTAGGGAAGTGGAATCACAAAAGGGGTAATTTATGTAACAAAGCCACCTAGATACACCACCCAAGGGTAGGACATGATGAGCCTATGAGGGCCAAGGGGGATTCTGCCTAGTTATTCAGGGTATTGCCTTTGGGTCTAGATTGGTCTCCACTAGATACGCCACTTGGGGGTGGGACATGATGAGCCCATGAGGGCCAAGGGGGTTTCTGCCTGATTAATCAGGGTACTACCCTTGGGTCTAGTTCAAGCATGAGATCCACCTTTGTAATACTACCTTCCTACCATGGTGCAACATGAGAGTGGGGGAGATCAATTATGGAAAATGTTGGTTATGATGTCTAATATAGATTTACTCATACTTAATTCCAATGTTCAATATGGGATACCAATTGTCAGGCTACTTGAGTGATGGATCTATAACATGATCATAGGATCCAAACCAAGGTTTATCTCTCTTAAAGATCTAAGTGGCAAGTTATAACCCTAACTACATTAAGCTTGTGATTCTAGGGCAAGATTTAGGGTTATCCCAAAAAAGAACATTACAATTTCGCCTTATTTTATTAGTTTAAAATATATGCAATTTTTTTTGGTGAAGATTAATTAATTAAAAAGATTAAATTAGACTAGTAAAATAAATAATAAACAATAGATAGTAACTAATTAATAATAACTATGTATAAGAAAATTAATTGAATAAATAGTAGTTATAATGATAAATAATAATAACACATGTTTAAGAGAGTAAAAAATGGCGCACGTAGTTGGTGCTTGGGTAGAGGAGGCCGAAAAAGAATGGCTGATGGACTCCTTGCAACAAAGGGCTCACGAAAATTTTGAGAAGGATTTCGCTAAGGGTGTCGGAAGAAATGGTGAAGTCGCTTAGCAGAAACCTGATTTTGTTAGGAGAGGTAGCAACAAATGGCATGGGAGGCAGAGGATTGAGGAGCTGCAGTCGTCCCCTCCTGTTACAACAGGAGCGAATGTGATTCCCATGGGTGGCGCAAGATGGTAGGGTGTGAATCTCTTTCAGAATAGTGGAGGGTGGAACAAGCTTGGAAGGCGACCCATGGAAAAATGGCAGAACAAGCGGCTTGGGAGAAAGGGAAAAAATGTAAATCGAGCAGATAGCCACATTATAGTTCTTAGATCTGGATTGATGAGACCAATAATTCAAGATCTGGAAAGTCCTGGATTATTGGTTAAATGGTATGGGAGAAATAAATTGGGAAAGATTGGAGAAGTGGTGAATGGATCGATGGTGTGAAGATCTACAAGTAAAGCCATTGGAGAACGAATATTTCATAGTGATTTGTTCGTCTTAGGAGGTAAAAAAGGAAATTGAGGGCGGGATATGGATAATGGATGGTTTTGGCTTCTATATTAAAAAGTGGGAAGTCAATTTTGATCCTATGTAGGAAATTAGTGTTCACATAGGTGTTAGTAATTTATTAAATTATTTCTTAGGTTTGTTAGTCATGTGTATAGATTAGTATACATAAGGTTGTAATATTCAAGATTATACAAACGTTTTAGAGATTTGCATGGTTAGAAGTTAGAACAACTCATATATTTTGAGTCTAGTTGTTATAGGTTGTTTCCTATTTAATCCTATAAATATGTAATGTATTTGAATGAAAAGACTAAGATGAAGCACAAATTATCTAGCATAATTACTCTAGCTTCTCTATCACTCTGCCCATATTTCCAATATGGTATATCAGAGCAGGGCGACAAAGGAGGCCACGAAAATTGAGGTTACAAGATTTGAAGATTTGCATTGGAGTATTGTTCTCGGTCTGTAGCAGTGCTTTTCCTGGCCAGATCATGTATGGCAGGCATCCACATTTCTACGCTTGACATTTATTGTGATCAATATCACTTGGTCCGCGTGGGGTTCATTTAGTGCATTGGTTTCTTGTTTTTGACCAGCGTTCACACAATGGAGGCGCCATTTTGAGTTTTTGATCGACATTGATGCAGGCCCAATCTCATACTATTGAAGGCTTGCATTATATATTGGCTCGACTTTTTCAAAACTGGGCTTTTATTTCACAATCCATCCACTCTTCATGGAGGATTTCTTGTAGCCCGCATCAGATCGGCTTCTCGCCTTTTGCAACGTGTATCGTGCCAAGCTATAATTGGTTTTAGTTTATTCATCACGGACCGTGTTCTCTCAATATCTACTCATTATCTTATTGGCCCCTGATCTGAATGTAACTCAGCTCTTTTTGTGATCAATTGTCGTATGTGGTCAACTCCATTAAAACTTGAGCCCCTTGTAATCTTTGGATTGCACATTTCCTCTTTGGACGACGATCTAATTATTTATTGCTAGAGTTCAAATGGTAACCGTGGTGGAGTTAACGATGCAAGCTGATTGACTATGGAGCCGCGAAATCAAATTATGACTATGTCACACACTAAGCTTTGACTGCTTAGGTGAGCATGTGGGCCCCCTTAACCTGTTCCGTTCCCAACTTCAATTTCCGTTCCTCTAAACCGTCATTGTTCCCGTTGTTATAGTCAGCGGTTGCCAGTTCCCGCGCATAGGAAAACTCAAATTTAAACGCAAACTCACTGTTGCCGCGCTGCTGCGATAGTTTGGTGGATGCCATAAAGTATTTGATCTCACATAAAGAATGAGATAGCTTTCATCGAGTATGGGTAGATTACAGCTCTCATCGTACTCCTCACTCTGCGAACCAATATGCCTCATCCGCGGACTTCCTCCATTTCCTTCGCTTCTTCTCAACCTTTGGTGTGATCTTCGGAGTCCTTATTTGCTAAACGCTTGCAGTTGTGAGAGCTACAGCAGTTCCGCAAAGGAATTATTGCTTAGTCTCAGGGTGAAGGGATTTGCAGTTCAACGGCCGTAACCGACAGCTTATAATGATTTCTTTTTCCATTTAAAAGCACTCTTTTTTCTGCTGTTTTTATTCTCTGTTATTTTGAATGTAACTGTCTTTTCTGTAGCTGCCGCAGCTCGCAGTGTTTTACTCGTGATTGCAGTATTTTGATAAAGATTGAGGGACTTGGCCATGTTCTTTTTGAGCTAATCATGATTCATAATTTTCCTGTATCAAATTACATTACAATGTTTGGAAAATAGAAAAATATCAAATTTATACAAAACTAAATAGTCCCCTTTTTAAGCTATGTTGCTTCTTTCAGATTGATTTCTTTTATTTTGTGATGCTCTATAGTATGAAGAATGCATATCTTGGATTAGAATTTGAAAATTTAATGGATGAAGCAATAGTTTGGATACTTGTTCATGACTAAAAATTAGGGGATAGGCTAAATACAGAATTAGATTTCAGTTTGAAATCACTGTTGAGTGATTGGAAAACAAGTTTTAGGTGTCATTAATACTAAATCAACTGTCATTTAATGGTAAAAGCCTCTAAAATCTCACTTATCACATAAAAGCCAGATAAATATTGATTTTCCAATTAGATGGGAACATTATATTTCCATTTGCAATGATTTTTATCAATTTGATGGCAGCTTTCTTTCTTAATTTACATCGCTTTATGTTTTAAATTTTTATGCAAATATTTCAAAATAGAATAATACTTAATTTTTGTATGCAAAAAATCTAGATTTGTCTAAGTTTATTTCATTCCATTATTTAGCACTTATTATTAATTGTTTAATCTAATCACATACAACTAAAATTTGCAGCATATGGCACACATACACACCCATGCACAAACACGTACTCTCTAGCATATTAACATAAATATAGTTTTCTATTGGTGTAATCCTTGAACCTCCTTTAGGTGCAAGTGCTAGTGATTAATTGGTTTTTTGGTGATCTAGAAGTTGGTGATGCTTGTCTTCATTTGTGGAGCAGATGTTATCATTGCTGGAATTAATGTTACACAATGAGTTGTTATGACCGTTTTTTTTTTTCATTTACTTCATTATACTTGGATGATTGGTTGGGGTTTCTCTCTTATAATATTAGGATTACATATGTAAATGGGGAAGAGCTTAAAGTGTCGGTATGTTGACCACGATGTTCCAACACTTTATGGTGAGCATGTAAATGGATCTCTATATGAATTTTGACTATATCTTTTTGCTTTTTTTCAATATCTTATTTCAACAAGAAAGTTTTAGTATGGTTGTAACTTGTGATAATGTGTAATGCTCATTGTTTAAAAATAATCTACATGGGTGAAACATATGCACCAACCAATTTTTTTAGAAGTTTAACATTAATTGTTAGTACCAACATGGTCTACCCAATGTTTCCATTGATAAGAAGATATGAAGGGATTGGTTGAGATCAACATTCCAACAATTATCATCCATTATGCATTTTTTAAGTTAGCAATAACATCTTGACAATTATTAAAAATAATTCTCCTGTTCAAATGATTTCATTCCTTTGAACCATACATACAAGTCCAATCAAGGAAGGAAGAGGAAGATATTGTCATCATTTTGATTGGTTGTAAGAGGAGATACAAGTTAGAGAGGTTATCCAATGTTTTTCTGGATAAAATAATTCAATATTTTCTTGAGGTTGATATGTTCAATTGAAAAAAGACACATAAATCTATATTATATAGGCAACACAAACAAATAATAAGAAGACCCCATACTAGAGGTCAAGTTGTCTTAATTTCCTCCAATTTACTATATCCCATCCCTAAAGAGCGCAAGATTCAATTTATTTATTTATTTTTGCTACTAGCCATATTACAATACAACTTCCAAATGAAATTCAAATCTCAAAACTAGACTTTTATCTAAGTATAATATTAAGGTGTGAGAAATTATTCTTAACATGATTTGCATATGCATTTACAAATTATTAAGTACAATGTTAATGAGGATCTATTTATCTAGAAATTTACCATTGAGGATGAAAGAAAGCATGTGCTAAGACAAGGTAAACACACATTAAGTATATTGCAACAAGTAAAATAGGACCACCTACTAGAAGATGAAATGTACACCTACTTACTAAGAAAAAAATGTATTCAGGGAAGAATAATAGTCACACCACAAGAGGAAAACATGTCATTAGGAAAAACAAATAGCTAGTTGCACTCAACAATGAAGGAGAAACATATACAGTAATAGGAAATAGGAATGATTACCATCAGGTAAAATGAACCAACACACCAAAAAGAAAAATGATATTGTCAATGATGTAGGAAATTTTCTTGCCACCCATGCTACTACCCCTTCAATATCCCTCTTTTGCCTCCCAAAATTTATCTCTAGTAGCTACACATCCATGTGGTATTTTTCATAATTGTCATAGTTACTACAAAGGCTTCCACATATCATTTGATCAACTACCCTAACTATTTGTTTGTCCAACATTATTTTTGTATGTAACAATATTGCTTTAGGACACACTAGTAGTATTGCTAAAAGCAATTATTTTTCCTTCGATGAAAATTATTTGAGATATTGCATGTTTTTTATTGAATGATCAGAGAAAATATAGTGTTGGAAATAGTCAACTATTAGAGTGAAGCCTATTACTCTTAACACTACTATAAGTGGTTTAAAACCTTGCTATGAGTGTCATTTTAATTTCTACATTTGAACTTGTAACTTAGACATTGTTGGTCCACCTATATTGGTTCATCAATGGATCAAACCTCCCAAATGAGAGAGATTTTGGTCCCCAAAATATTTCAATATGAAAAGAAAAATTGAGAACTCTCACATCCCTCCATCTAAACTAAGAGCAACTTATCTCCAAGGTTGATAGTAAATGTATTGTGCTCTCATGAGGTATCAGTAAGCATCACTCAAATGAATGGATTCTTTTTCTAAAATTGTGCCACTTCTCTCTCTCTCTATGAATTCCCATCAAATACAACTTGCAACAACCCTTTAATGGACTAAAACCAATATGGGGATTGGAATCACTCAATCATCTTCTAGTATCTTTATTGCATAACCCAAGAATGCACTTGATATATTCTCTATATTTTACATGGGTTACTATAAGCCAACTTTGATTCTATTTTTTTAGGGGTCAAACTTAAGGTTCATTACTCTTCACATTTGGTGGATGATAGTTTGTATTTCCAATCAGTTGGGAGTCTCATATACTTGAATCACATGAGGCTTAAAATTTCATATGATGTGGTAATTATCTCTTAATTGTTATAGAAGACTCATGAGTTGCATTGGAAAGTAGCTATGTAGATTTTCCACTATGTGTAAGGAACTCATAGAACTATGAGATTCAATATGCAGTGGGCATGGATAATTATTTGGTGTGATCTCATAGAATCTAGTCCATCACTAGTAGAACAAACACATTTACATACACACTACATCTAAGACTTGATTCAAGATCACATAATTGATCCTCAATATTATCTAACATCAGAGAAAATTGTAGACATCTTCACCAAACCCTTGATTGAAATAAAGTTCCTTCATTTGTAACCTTTTATATGTTGTCTAACAAGTTTCCTGTTTGTTACCATAGTTTTGAACATCCTTCTGAAAACTAGGTGAAATATTGTAAATGGGTCTTGTCATAAAAATACCAACTTTTACTCTAGTTCTTGAAACCTCATTAGATTCGCTTTGTTTGTCACAACCTTGTTTCATCCCGCCGCCTTCATGATTAATCTTAATAGTGCCTTTCTATCGACTTTCTCAAAGGTTATTGAATATATGTCAACACTCGAAATGGTTCTCACAACCTAGCCAAGTGTTGAGGTTAAAAGAGAAGAGTTTAGTACTTGGTCAAATATTGGAGTTTTCAAATTTTTTGAAGGTTTTGAAACCTTTATAGGGCTCCGATTGGGTTATCAAAACATTAATTTTATTTGATTATGTACTATCCCAACTTCGTAAAGTAATATTTTATTTTCAAAGGGTGGCATTTCAAAAGTCTTAAGAAAATTGGAAACTAAAATAAGCATTCTAGAAAGTTTTATGTAGGTTTCAAAACCTCTATCGGGCCTCGATGAGGTTATCAAAACCATGATTATAATCGAAGTATCCTACAATATAAATGTTGGGCCCTTTGAATGGTGTTCAATGAAGAACTGCTAGATAATGATAAAAATTTTGAAACCTTTGCTAGCCTTTGATAGGGTTATTGAAACTGATCAATTCTTTGAAAAAGCCTCTCATAGTCATTCTCGTTTGAAATTTCAAAAATATCAGAACTTGGTGCAATATGGGAAAGCTTACATGTGCCAATTATTAAGGGTTTCATTAATGATCACCTACCACTTTTAGACATTGATTGCAAGCACCTATATAGGAATTATGCTACCTAAAGAATTCATTTTAATGAGCATTTGGAAGTAGATTTTGCAGGTGATGAAAAAAGAAAATTGTAGAAGAATTTGAATAGTACTTCTTGTAGCACCAGAGCACAACTCAAAGATATAATGGTTCTCATCTTAAGTCTTAGCTTGTCATAGAATAATCTAGGAAAAAATCTGGTGAAGATATCAAATATCTAATATGAAGAAAACATGTGAAGATATCAAAGTATTCAGGACTGAGGTCGACAAGGAAATCACCACTTCTAAACATGGAGAATTAGTTTGGATGAAAATTGATAATGATTTCAAGGATATGCTCACAATAGGAATAGAAAAACTCACAACTGAACAAGTCCTTCCAAGTGCAGATGATAACATATGTGTTATGTGGAAGAGGATCATCGAATGGAAAGTTTTTGTTTTGAAACAAAATATATTGGAATAGGGAAAGTCACTTAAAGAGTGTAATGCAATGAGTGCTAAGATTCAGAAAATCCTTTTGGGCATTGGTATACATCTACAAAAAGAAAGAAATTCTAACGATGGAGATGTAGAGATAATGAAGGGAATCTTTAAGGGAATGGTTGAAAGCCTTTGCAACAAACACGATTTTAATGTCAATTCAATGGACTTGTAGTTACGTGCTTTGGGAAGATCGAAGTAGCAAGAGCTAACAGGGCCCTACAAAAATTGAGGGCTAAAAACGTGATTATTCTGAAACATGGTGACATGCCTCCAATGGTGAAAGTGTTTTACGCCTACAAAGCCAAAATTTCCACATCATCCACCAAGTCATCCCAAACGGTTACCAATGATATTCCACCTCAGTAATTGTCCTCTTTATTTATTCAATATTTTATGGAAATCAAAACTTGACTCTTTATATTTGATGGTTATTTCAAGAAGCAATTACACTTGCTTTCGTATATATATGTAATATGATTCTATTGAAGAGTTTTGTCTCTTAGAAAATTTTGAGAAAGATACATGAAACTAGTAAAACTTACGTATGTAAACATATAATTTGGTATCATTGAATGAATGAATGAAATTATCATCATCTATGTGTTCTAATTAATTTATGAAATTATTGCATTTCTTTGTGAATGTATAATAAACATTATTTATTTGATCTATTTCTATTTTGGTATCATCTTTGGTTATAAGATTTTAGTTTACATTTCATGGAATGTGAAGTAGCCTATGTGTTATGCACTTCTATGATTATGATTTATCTATTGAGTTCAATTTTTAAAAAATATAAATATAAGAATTTAATAGTTTTCCTTTCCCTCTTTTTAGTTAAAAGCTGTGACCCCATTTAAATTTACTTTAAAATAAATTATTCATCAGAAGAGGGAGTTGTACCTCATAAAATTCTGATAAAAGCTTATTTCTCATTGAAATAACTTTGCTCAATGGTTGGTAATTGATGTGCATTTAATTTGGGCAATAGAGTTAAGAATTTGAATTTTAAGAAAGTGCATAAACTGTTAACCAACACTCTCTTTTAGGGGGTTTCTTAGTCCTTTTCTCTCTATTGGAGGATATTTTATTCCTACGGGTTTTCTCTTTTTCCTCATTTATGAGAGTTTTTACATGGGTACCAATATGGCCTTGTACTTGGGACCCATACTTGCATCTTTACTTGTTTTTAATCATCTCACTAAGTTGCACTTAAGGTGGGGGCTTAGTATAATACTTATTACTTAGAATATATTTTAATCCTAAGTATAATATTGCACAAGTTATTTAAGTTCACTTAGGTAATTTTTCATATTTACTTAAGTTAGGTTAGGATAATGAGTTGCATATTCATGGGATTTTTCTTTTTGCCTTATCCTCATAGACAAATAGAAACTTGGATAACCAATCCCTCACTTTTTGGTTTATGTGTTATCTTTGTCCTCATTAGATTTTTTTGGTTTATGTGTTATCTTTGTCCTCATTAGATTTGGAAACTATAAGACTTATATTTATATCTCTCTTTCCTCCTTGTTTGATAATGAAACAAGAATTATTAGATCTTTAAATTCTTAGAGATATTATTTTCTTGCTAATTAATTTTCATTTAATACTTATTAATCTATTTTCTTGGGTATTTTTTATTTTATTGATCTATCATAGTTATTATTTATAAAAATAGATTAATAACTAATAAAAAATAGCTAACAAAAAAATAGTTATTAATCTATTTCATTGTTCTATTTGTTTTTCCTAATGACATGTTTTCTTCTTGTGGTGTGACTATTATTCTTCCCTGAATGCATTTTTTTTTAGTAAGTAGGTGTACATTTCATCTTCTAGTAGGTGGTCCTATTTTACTTGTTGCAATGTACTTAATGTGTGTTTACCTTGTCTTAGCACATGTTTTCTTTCATCCTCAATGGTAGATTTCTAAATAAATAGATCCTCATTAACATTGTACTTAATAATTTGTAAATGCATATGCAAATCATGTTAAGAATAAGTTCTCACACCTTAATATTAAACTTAGATAAAAGTCTAGTTTTGAAATTTGAATTACATTTGGAAGTTGTATTGTAATATGGCTAGTAGCAAAAATAAAGAAATAAATTGAATTTTGTGCTCTTGAGGGATGGGATATAGTAAATTGGAGGAAATTAAGACAACTTGACCTCTATTATGGAGTCTCCTTATTATTTGTTTGTGTTGCATATATAATATAGATTTATATGTCTTTTTCAATTGAATATATCAACCTCAAGAAAATATTGAATTATATTATGGAAAAACATTGAATAATCTATCTTTAACCTATATCTCCTCTTACAACCAATCAAAATGATGATAATATTTTCCTCTTCCTTCCTTGATTGGACTTGTATGTATGGTTCAAAGGAATGAAATCATTTGGATAGGAGAATTATTTTTAATAATTGTCAAGATGTTAGTGCTAACTTAAAAAATGCATAATGAATGATAATTGTTGGAATGTTGATCCCAACCAATCCCTCCATATCTTTTTATCAATGGAAACCCTGGGCAGACCATGTTGGTAGTAACAGTTAATGTTCAATTTCTTAAAAAATTGGTTGGTGCATATGTTTCACCCATGTAGATTATTTTTTAAAAAATGAACATTACAATTTATCACAAGTTACAACCATACTAAAACTTTCTTGTTAAAATAAGATATTGAAAAAAACCAAAAAGATATAGTCAAAATTCATGTAGAGATACCATTTGCATGCTCACCGTAAAGTGTTGGAACATCGTGGTCAACATACCGACACTTTAAGCTCTTCCCCATTTACATATGTAATCCTAATATTATAAGAGAGAAACCCCAACCAATCATCCAAGCATAATGAAGTAAATGAAAAAAAAAAGGGTCATAAAAACTCATTATATAACATTAATTCCAGCAATGATAACATTTGCTCCACAAATAAAGACAAGCATCACCAACTTCTAGATCGCCAAAAACCCAATTAATCACTAGCACTTGCACCTAAAGGAGGTTCAAGGATTACATCAATAGAAAACTATATGTATGTTAATATGTTAGAGAGTACGTGTTTGTGCATGTGTGTGTATGGGTGTCATATGTTGCAAATTTTAATTGTATGTGGTTAGATTAAACAATTAATAATAAGTGCTAAATAATGGAATTAAATAAACTTAGACAAATCTAGATTTTTTCCATACATAAATTAAGGGTAAGGTCCTATGGAGGGGGCTTCCTTAAGAATCTCAGCGTATGTTGCTTAGCTTTTTTAAGAATATTTTAAAGTTTTTGGTCCCGTGGATTTAATCTTGCAATTCTACTTAAAATTTTAAGCTCCAAAATTTAAGGAATGAACTGTAGCCCTTTGGTAAAAAATAATAAATAAATGAAAATTCTCTCATTTTTATTTTCTAATAAAATTTTAAATTTTAGATGAGAGACAAATGGCATAAAAAACTCCTAAGCTATAGGGGCAATTTCTAGCCCACCCTAATTTCACCAACTAAAATATTCATTCCTAAAAAAGGTAGGGGCTCCTATTTTTTTTGGAAAAGATTCCAATTAATTCCTAGCACAATTTTATTTTTCCCATGGGACCTCCTACTCCATGAAAATAGAAGCCCAAGCCCCCCCATGGGACCATACAATAAGTATTATTTGAATTTGAAATATTTGCATAAAAATTTAAAACATAAAGCAATGCAAATTAAGAAAGAAAACTGCCATCAAATTGATAAAAAATCATTGCAAATGGAAATAGAATGTTCCCATATAATTAGAAAATCAATATTTATCTGACTTTTACATGATAAATGAGATTTTGGAGGCTTTTGCCAATAAATGGCAGTTGGTTTAGCATTAAATAACACCTAAAACTTATTTTCCAATCACTGAACACTGATTTTAAACTGAAATCTCATGCTATATGTAGCCTATCCCCTAATTTTTAGTCATGAACAAGTATCCAAGCTATTGCTTCATCCATTAAATTTTCAAATTCCAATCCAAGATATGCATTCTTCATACTATAGAGCATCAGAAAATAAAATAAATCAATCTGAAAGAAGCAACATAGCTTAAAAAAGGGACTATTTAGTTTTGTATAAATTTGATATTTTTCTATTTTCCAAACATTGTAATGTAATTTGATACAGGAAAATTATGAATCATGAATAGGTCAAAAAGAACATGGCCAAGTCCCTCAATCTTTATCAAAATACTGCAACCACGAGTAAAACACTGCGAGCTGCGACAGCTACAGAAAAGACAGTTACATTCAAAATTA